>LPNX010031748.1:34107-61210 GCA_001517045.1 Pseudotsuga menziesii
ATGAATAGATATATAAAGGTCTCACTTGATGTCCCCACCAAATTAGGCCCCGTAATTAGAGTCGATAGGGTGAGGCTCCCTAGTAATTCTTCCCATAGACGTAGCAACTCCTCTCCAAGGTTGTGAACCACATTAAAAAATGTTAAATTGAGATTTCGTAAACATGTTAAAACTATTAAAATTCATTTATTGTTATGCAAGGATTTGCAATTGAAGTTTACAAAGGTGTACATACTCTACCCCTCAAGATTTAAACATATAACCTTCTAAGAGGAAATACATGTCCTTAATAGTTAGACCCACTAAATTTATACAATTTTGTATTAATAAGAGTGACATTTCCTCACAAGTCACATCTAACTTTGAAAACTATATCAATGACAATCTAACTTTGAAAACTATAATTAATCATTTATATATATCACTGCTCACATTCTATCACCATGTATGTCATGATTGGTTCTATGTTACTTTTTAATTATAATTTTTAGTTAGAAAATTATATCAATAATTTATACATGGCATTGCTGAAGATATATCATATATATATATATATATATATATGGTTTTATGTTATGTTTTGAACTATAACATTTTGTACTTAAATGTAGTGACAAATTTTGGTTTTGAAATTGGATTGATATACAAATTTTAATAAAATTAATGGACCAACTTGGTTTATGAGTTTTGGTTTAATGACCAATCAACTTGGTTCATTAGTTTAGTGATCCAAGATTGGAACTTTGGCATAATTAGTGGTCAAATCTATATAATTGATCTAAAACAACATTTTTGGGGAGTACGCAAACTCAACTTCTTTTCAAATAAAAAATTTCCAACCTCTTTACAATGGACACTAGTTTCACTTTATTCGTCTTTGACATGAAGCTTTTCCAACCTCTTTACAATGGACACTAGTTTCACTTTATTCATCTTTGACATGAAGCTTTGTTCATATAAGTTTTCAGGTAGCTTTTTCACTTGTTAATTAAATCCTCTCTTTACGATGGACATTATAGTTTCACTTGCTTGATCAATCTTTGACATAAAGCTTTGTTCAGAGAAGTTGCTTTTTCACTTACTAACTAGGTCCTCTCTTCAACCTTTACAACTTGATCTGCTCTATTTTCAATGAGCACTATACTTTCACTTGATTGATCTTTGACATGAACAAAGTTTCATAGAAGTTTTCAGGTAGCTTTTTCACTTATTAATTAAGTCCTCTTTTTAAAGAAATGGACATTATAGTTTTACTTGATTGATCTCTTTAAGATTGACATTATAGTTTTACTTGATTGATCTTTGACATGAAGCTTTGTTCATAAAAGTTTCTTTTTCACTTACTAATTACGTCCTCTCTTCAATCTTTAGAGCTTAATCTGCTCTATTTTCAATGAACACTAGCGTTTTCACTTATTAATTAAGTCCCTTTTTCAATCTTTACAGCTTGATCGACTCTATTTTTTTATTGCTCTATTTCTTTTTATTGAACTGAATTTTTAACAATCAAATTTTTATTGAACTGAATTTTTAACAATCAAATTTTAAAACTGTTAAAGCATTTGGAGAACACTCCGAGTGCATTTGCAGATTAAATAAAATATTTCATATTTTGAGATTTTCAAACATTTGGGAAAAAAAAAGTATGGAGAGTATAAAGGTTGCATTTTTCTGAATATGATTTCATTTGGATGGATATTTTTTCTGAATATGATTTCATGGATGGATATTCATTTGGAAAAGAAACACATCGAAAACTAGATTCAGCATCAACGGAGATCCAACACAAAATACATTCGAAATAGTTTGCCTATGTTTTAGTCTCCAATTTTATGGATTTGGAGATAGAAATGGAAAATGATTGAATTGCTTTTAAAAAATTTGTGAATTGGAGACAGAAATGGGAAATGATTGAATTGCTTTTATAAAATTTGTGGAACAATATTGGGGAGATCGTTATTGAGCCCTAAAGTCAAACACACCTTAGTAGAATGTGTTCGTTAGTGAGCCCTAGCTCTGGAGTAGAATTTTAAAATAAATCAAATATAGATACTCTATTGACCATAGGCTAATACCAAGGTTCGAAATTTAACACTTCCCTGAAGGAAGAATTGCTTAGCAGTGTCTAACATATGCAAAAATGTTAAAGTTATTGCAGCTGTGAGACCCATTCTTAGATAATGGTTTCCTAGTCAGTTGACTAGGACAGAGTAAGACCCTAGAAGGTACCCTAGGGCCCCCAGTAGTCTCCTGGGGTTCTTGGTCTAGGACCAAGCAGGTTGATGCCATGGCAAAGCCCCTAGCATGTGGCTAGGGCCCCTATATGCCTCTAGGGTATTTTGGTCTGAGACCAAGGATGTGATGTCCAAATAGAGCCTGCAGGAGAGGCAGAGATATATTCTGGTATAGGACCAGGGACATGATGTCCAAGTAGGTACTACAGGTAGTTGATCAATTTTCAGTGTGAGACTGAAACTTAGCCTAAGGTTGAAAGCCATTCATTAAGAATGGAAGATAATGATGTCCCTTCTCCTAATCGGTTATTGCTAGGTTGATTCTCAAGGGACTGGCCACCCCTTGACAATATCCCTAGTACCTAACCTTTAGGAGCAGTGTCAAGGACAAAAGGATTGTACCATCCGGTTTGATCTTCCCCTTAATACAGTAATGACAAAATATATAAAACTATGTACCTTGAGAGAGAGAAAAGTATTTGGTCTTATTGGTCCTATTTGATTGATTGTCCACTTTTACGGTTCACCTTGATCTTGCGGTTGTTGAATCTTGGTCCTATTCTTACTAGTCTTAGCACTATTACTTGTGCGCACCTTTGACTATGATGACTCCTACTTTATGGAGTATATTTACTTGATGATTTATTAAAGATCATTGAACCATTTATTTTTATGGTTACCTTATGTTTTTATTATAATGACTCACTTATGATTTTGGACTTTATGTTGGACCTTTGGATTTTCATTTTATTATAATTTCATTAAATAATTATTTTAGTCTTATTAATAAAATCTCAGACTTTTTGACAATTTGCTTTTTATTATATTAAAATCTTTTTGACTTTTGTTGGGATTTGGACTACCTAATTTTTATTTTTATGATTTTTATGATTTTATAAAAAAATTTATATACCGTAACCTATTTAAAGAAGAGATAATTTTTAGTTTCAAAACATGTGATTTTGGGATCTCACCAAGGCTTATCTTCATGGGCTAGGATTTTGATTGTTCACGTCACGGCTTACCTTCACGGGCTTGGATTCTGATTTTTGATTTTTCACGGGCTTGGATTCTGATTTTTGGTTTTATCACGGCTTGGCTTACCTTCGCGGGCTTGATCTCACGGGATTAATTTCTCGGTCTGGTCTTCACCGATCTCCTTCACAGCTGCCGCGGGTTCCCTTGTCTTTCATCAGCCACTTTCTCCAGCAGCTGCCTGTGTTCTTCTGCTGCTGTCCGTGTATTTTTCTAGCAGCTGCCTGTGTTCTTCTGCTGCTGTCCATGTATTTCTTTACCGGCTGCCTTCTCCACGGTTTTACTTCATTGAGATCTCTGCACTCATACCCTGCGATTTCACTCCACAAGATTTTGCTCTTGCTTGGTCTTCACGTCATGATTATTGCCTCAGCGTTTTGATTGGTCATGAGTATTGCCTCAGCGTTTTTGCTTGGTCTTCACGTCACGATTTTTTGTCTCAGCATTTTGATTTTCCCTCTGCCACGGGTCTACCTTCACCTTCACGATTGTGTATCTGTCACAGGTTTTACCTCTGTGTTATTCTGCATGGGGTTTATTGCGATCTATTCTCTGCATAGGCTGAGTTTTTCTGTTTGATCCACCCTGACTGGTTTTGGGAATTTGTTCATCGCGAATCTGTTGGTAGAGTGCGTGACTGTACATCTTTCACTCTGATATAAATGTGTGATTCTCCTTGACTGCACTGTTAAATTGATTGAAGAATCTAAGGTCTGTTTACTCCCCCTCTCTCTCAAGGTACGTATATGGTTCAACTAGTTTGACTTGTCCTTTCAGTGACAAGATCAAACTCAGAACTAACTGAGTATAAGGGGGATCCAACAATGGTTAAGATTCTTTATCTTCTGTAGTTTCCTTGAGATTTAGTTTGCTGCAAATGTTATTTATTATTTTTCTGTACATGACAGTAGATGAAACATTTCAATGATCAACTTTAACGCAGTGACCAGCAGAGCGTTAAGTTGAAAGAAATGTATTATGTAAGTTATGTTGTTACGTTTTATTACAATTTGAATTTTACCTCAGTTCTTTATATGTTCATGTATTGAATTTTAGTACTTGTATTAACACTCATCTAACCTGTAAAAATCAACAAAAGAGACATCAAAGAATGCCCTATTCAGAAATTAAAACTACATAGAGAAATAATACAATTTTCAGAAAAATGAAGAAAATGACTGAAAATGATACTATCTAACAGTTTATAGAATGACAGTACACCTTCATGAAGGAGACAACTGATTTAATCTGGCCAAAGGATAGCAAACTTCAAAAGCATAGAAATCTCCACTATTTGGATTCACATATACAGCAAGTTTAATATAACAGTTTGCGGCTCAATTGATACAATGATACAGATCTAGAAATGCGGCATGCAAGTTACAACCACTGATATCTATGCAAACACATATCCACAATTATAAGAAAATAGCAATAATATGCTCCTAATTAAAGTAAAAACACCAATATGGCTTTATTCTGATTTTGTTTTAAGCAGAAGACTGAGAATGTTTTCGGAGGAAATTACAAATACATCTAATGGGCAATAACAGCCTTGACTTTAAAGAGGGGAATTCAAACAAACACCAATTTGTCTACTGAGCCTTCGCCTTTGATGATGGAGGCAGCAACTGCAAAATCCACAATAGTACTTTTCAGCATCAAGAGCTAAAGACTCGACACTCTTCTCAGAAAGAACATCATCATACTTTCAAACAGATCAGTTTTACTTCAGCAGAACCCCATACCTGATAGCAAGAGATGGCAGAGGATATAAAACCAAAGCCTCCGGTTACACGTGGGGTGACTTTCTTTGGTGCCAACTGAAGTAGCCCTATGGCAACTACAATATCCATTGATGACTTAACCAAGCTTAACAGCCTATTATTTGACTGCTTGAGTTTGGAAATGTATTGCTCATTCTACATTTATCACAACAAGAATATAGTCATCACAAACTTGAAACAAAGTTACTGATACAAACAGGTACATTAAGGCTTACAAGAATTCCGTCCATAAAATGCTGATTACTCCTTTCATTACTAAAATAGCATATGCAAGGGCATACCCTTTAAATAAACCTGTTCTGACTTTGTAGACATTTGCATAACTTTACTTCTTCATTAACCAAGATATTTAACCACTTACTAAATTTCCTTCAATGTATGTGGCTTGGTTCAGCGCTTTCTCTAGCTTCCTTATAGATACAGTTAATCGCCCAAGCTCCGAGATCTGTGAAGCATCCCCACAAGCCTTGGGATTTTAGAACTTTTAAAATATATAGAATCTATGAACCCAATGCCAAGGGTGGGCTAATAATAACGTGAAACAGATGCAGGTATGCTAACCTCTATCAAAGTGGTGCACACGGAGGAACTCAACCAGCAGTAATTTGAGATCCTGGAAATAAGCTCAACACGCTCTTTGTTCTGGAGAACGGTTAGAAGATCAATATTAACAGTAACTTATTTCTACTATATAAAGCTGTGAAATTTAACTTCACTAAAAAGAATGGATTAACAGACTATGTTGTTATAATGCTAATATTTACCTTGTAGATACCAGTTCTTCCTGCCCATACAATTTGATCCAACGCCAGAAAAGTTGACAGCAGAGCATTTTTAGACTGTAGGCAAAGAATGGTCAGATAGATATATGGCTATCAAACACGAATCTTTAAACAACAAAAACAAGACATAGTAAAAAACATGAACACGACCGTACTGATAATACATACCTTCCCAAGCAAAACAAGAGGAAGTGGAGTTGACTTTGGCTGTGGTGTAAGAAGTGCATGTAGATCATTCACGAACTGCATATACACTAGCCCACCTTAGTTATCTCCTAGAAATTAGTTTAAGATATGTGGGTGATTCAATTAAAACAGGAAATCATCAATATGTACAGTTTACAAAACAAACCTTGAAAAGCCGAAAAACTTTTCGGGCCAAACTTGTGGACTTGTCAACATTTTGTGCTGTGCCAGGCTCACCATTGCTGATGAACTTTGAGCCATATTGAATAGCTCTGCAGATTTTATCTCTGGCTTCTGCTTTGTTCAAATACAAGACAAGGAGAGCAAGTTCTGCTCTGGCAGTATCTATCGAACCCATTACTTATGTACTTCTGTGCCTAGTCACAGATGTGAACAAATATCCAAACTATGTTACAAGGACAAACTAACAATTGATCAGGCAGACATAAAAACGGTAAGAACTCAGAATGTCAAAACTTTCATGAACATAAAAATAATGATCAATAATTTTAAATGACCTCATTGTATAGAAAGCTAAATACAGCTGAAGGACTATAACTATCATATTACAAAAACTTATGAGCACTAAAAAACGAACATAGCATTTTCTTCGCTTACTGAAATTGCATGTCAGCTAAAACACTAGGTGTGTCAGTAACTCTGGTTGATGACAGAATTAACCACAAATCTTTTTGTTATTATTTCAATTCCAAAAACAGAAGTAAAATTGTCAAGCAACTCTAACTGTAATACCACCTTGAAATGATTTCTTAGTTCTTGTTGGGATAAGCAAGAAAAGACATGGAAAGCATTCCCCTTGAGTATACTGTCCAAATAATAGATACTAAATCACTGTTTTCCCTCGAGAACCAACACTAGTTGCATCCCCAAAAATGATGCACTGCATAATTGTAAATAATCCCCAACTAGCAATACTCCAAAGAGAAAAAGTGGCAAAACAAATGAAGAAATCCATTTGATCTACAATTCTTCAAATCTTGTGGCTAAGAGCAACAAAGTATATTTGATGATCTAAAATTTTCTGGCTTGTGATTGAGATTTGAAAACATAGTGAGTCTGACACAACTGAAACTATTGTAATGTTTGAAAACTTTGAATTACTGCCTGCTTAGCAACACATGGGCTCTCTTTGCTGTGAATGGATAGCAGGCTTAGGCCAGATTGTTTCGAAAGTTCTGTGAGAAAGAGAGAAAATAAAGAAAATAATTTCTTTTATCATCTTCAATATTGTAAATACAGTGGAAATCAACATGTGTAAAACTACAATTATAATAATTTCAAGCAGAATAGATCTCAACTCTCAAATTCAAAACTACTGATCCGATGTAGAACCTATAGATTCTAGAAGTATGAAGATCAATATGTGGGATTGAGAAATGTTGTTATGCAATAAGAATAAATTAGGGCTTCGAGGATATATTTTAACATAGGAGAGAACTAGTCCAGAAAGGTTCAAAAAATCCCATGTGATCCCGTGTTATGCACCAGGTTATTTATACATCAATTTGGCATCTAGCTAAGCTGTGACCTTAAATTAAATTATAATTATTATTATTATTATTATTAGTAGTAGTAGTAGTAGTAGTAGTAGAGATAACAGATACTATGTAGCTGTCAGTGACATTATAAGGTAAACTGCTACTCCACATGTTAACATATTGGTGAACAAATGATGTAATCACATAATGTAATGTTAAAACTTAAGATCGTACACTCAATAATCACTGAAGAGACGGATATGAAAGTAGAGGAGATTGCAGACTAAAAAAGAACCAAGTTACTGAACAAATCAAATAAGAAAAAATACCAGAAACTTAAGAAAATGAGTGCCATACATTCATTAAAAAATGGCATCAAAAGTTAGTATAGAATAACTGAAGATTGCCAGGGCCCAAGGCACCAACAAGCTTGAAGGAAAGTTGCTAAGAAATCATAGCTTCAAAATGGATAAGATATCAGAGATAGCTTGTGATGATAATAAAATAGACTTTCACTATTATAATTTGTATTTAGGCTTCTCTAGGAGTCTAGACTAAACCACTCGTTCCTTGGGATTTTTATATAATTGTAGAATCTGACCTACCCTTGAATGTGTAGGGTAAGTCCACTAGTGATTAGATAGGTTAGTTAAGTCTTAATAAAAGGGCATCAGCCGAAAGGTTGTAAATGAAATAATATAACTTTTAACATTTGTAATATTTCTCTCCCCTTCCACTTTGAAAGGCGGAGAAGAGCAGGCATTGAATATCAATTTTTAAATTACATTACCTCTATGAATGAAATTGTCATGGTATTGAAGCATCTGATATTCAAGTTGTCACTTGGATGAGCCCCCAGTGCCGCATGGGATGGTCTACGACTCTACCCACTGTCTCATTGTATATAGTTTTTTATTTATTTTGGTTTCAATATTTTTCCTTTCTTAATTTCGGTAATATCTACTTCAGTTTCCCTTTCATTTTGTACGAAGTTTGTGTGTGAACTAGAGCAGATTCTGCAGCTTTCATCTCTTCAATAGTTTTTTGATATTAACCTATAGCAATGACAAATCAGGACATACCAAATATCCACCCTCGTCTTCAAAAGGTTGAGTTGAAAGTGCTGTCAGAAGTGTACATGCCCATATTCAACATTTCAGTGAGTTTCTAAGAAGATTTTGGCGGAATAATTTAACCCCTGAATCTATCTGACAGTTTGGAATTGTTGCCAGGGACGTGGATCTCTAAAACTTTCCAAAGATATGAAGGAGCTGAGAGCTCATAACATTTAATGAGGAGGGGAAAAAGTGAATGGAGCCACCTTCTCCATTCCCTTTTGTGTGGAATGGAGACATCTTTTCTTCCAAGTATGGAACGAAGGCATCTTTCCCAAACACCATAAACAGAGGGAAAGGTATCAGCAATTACCCGATTGCTTTTCCTACTGTGCTACCCATGTACTATGACTTATTGAGAAGAGGAAGAACAATTCCTCTCTATGTACTACCATAGTTTATCGGAATAATGTGTGGAGATCCTACAGTAATCCTGTTTGAGTTGGAGGTGTTGTGTCAAGGATATCACTATGTGAAGGATAAGAAAACATTAAACTTAATCCCATCCACATTAAATGGACCTGCGATGAAGCGGTTTGTACATGGACAGAAAATTCTATCAAGACATAGACAAAAATGAAACAAACATTCCTGGGAAAATATAAACATTATTGTGGAATGATGGACTTGAAAGAAGAAATCTTAAGAATAAGACAACAAGAAGATGAAACTATAGAGGATTATCTGATAAATTATAGATGGTACCCACAACACAGTTATAATGAATAAAGTTAAAACAAAAAAGGAAGTCCTCCTTGCCAGATGGAGGGATAACTCTTTTATGTGGTTAGACATAATGGATGGTAGAGGTATCAATGAACTCCCTGGATACCTTTAAAATGCCCTGCCTTAACTGTTCCAGTTGATTATGCTACTTATTGAGAGATCTGAAATAGAATATTTTATCCTCCACAACAACAAACTTGAATCTAAAGACAGAAAGAATAAAAACAAGTGACCAAAGTCTTCCTTTCTGGCATCTATGGTCAAGATTTCAAGCCCCGCATTTCATTCAAACAGGAGAATGTTTTTATGGCCACACCTTCCAATTTCCATCCCTGAAATGAACAATCCCTGTGTGTGTGTGAGATCAAACACCTTCAACTCCAGTTTATGTACTTCCCATGTAAATGTCGTAAATGCCACCTATTCTCTTCGCCTGCAAAACCCCTACTGCGCTAAACATACAACTTCAATTACCCTTTGCAGTTCCATATGCCAATCTATAACCCAAATAATGGCATACAATCCTCCATGATTCCCAGCAAATGAAAATTTGTAACCAAAAGTTAATCACAAAAACCTGTCTTGAATTTAAATCCACCCAGAAGTGGCTAAAAAAATAATCGTAACCAAGGACCTACATATGCAACCTATACAAGTACCTCAGAAAAATTTTCCTACACTAATTGTTGTACGATCAACCAACAACCAAAGGTAGAAGAAAGTGAAAGAAAAGTACAGGAATTCCGATCCATCAAGGAGGAGCAATTCAAGTTAGAAGCCTCCCCACCTTTCAAAAAATTTGCGCCCTACTTGACGAACAGTCATGAAGAATCCAAGGGGCAGCTTGGAAGATGAAACCAAGTGTCACCTTGTGTTGTATTTATATTTATATTCTTTTAATGAAATGTATGAGCTCCACACCTATTCCTTGTTGTCATTCACTTGTCTTTGTTTAGCTTTTGCTTGTCTACCCACCCGGGCATTCCAACAGTGGTATCAGAGCCAAGAATAGCTCTGTGGCCTGTGCTATTCTGTAAAGATTCGTTCAGACCTACCAACAACCTGCACTATCAGACCTATGTTCCTTCATTATCTCCGTTGCCAACTCATACCTGTTGCATGCTCGCACCTGCACTGAGGTAGTCATTTCCATGTTTTCTGCAAAACCCTAATTTTTGTACCTGAGAGTTATGTCTAGAACTGCAAATTCTTCAAAGCTATGTTGAGTGACCTAAGAATCCTTCTTATCTCTGTGAAGCTACTATTTGGTGTGATTTGGTGGGTATCTCCATTGACCATTTTCCTATTACCTTAATAACTCACATTCCTATGCCTTCTACTATCTATTGCAATTCTTTCTTTGTGCAGCCATTTCTGTTTAATCTCCTATCATTGCCACAAATAGGTATGCCCGGGCTTCGGTCTGTTGAATGCCATACCAAATTATCACCTATAAACTCCACCAACACCTACGTGCTTTGCATTCCTGTAAACCCTAAATCATTTCACTCTAGATTACTTTTCCATGCTAATCTTACCTGTGTTCTAGTCTAGCTCTGCCCTGCAACCTAGTACCTTCACATTTTTGGTCTACATGCTAACTCACAAGACTAGTCCTCTCCTCCATTGCGACCAGACTTCTTAGTGTCTGAACTACTCTCTTCGCTCAAGGAGTGGTGCCAAACCCTTTCCTCTCAGTCCTGAATTTGCTTTTGCATAATGGAAGAGTTTATCTCTATGTGCTGAGTATTTAGACATGTGACCATTCTGTTGAGCCTAGTTTTTCATATCAAAGCCTATTGAGAAACATATAAGTCCTTTGATATCTCCTATGTTTGTTTCTCTTTCCTATTGGTGTCATTGTAAACCTAAGTCACAAGATTCGCCAAACTTCAACCTTGAGGCTCAAAATTCGGTGAACTGGAAAAAAAATGAAATTCAACGAGGTTTGCCAACCCTGATAGGTGAACCTCATTCCAAACCTCGAGGTGAACCTGAATAAAATTCAAACCCCAATCGAACCTCATTCCAGACCTCAAGGAGAACATGAACCAAAGGGTGAATTTTTATTTTTATTTTTATTTTTGATTTTTTAATCAGTTTTTATGAAGTTTTAAAATGTTTAGAGTTAAACACCATATTAAAAAAAAAGAAACGTTATTATGGTTCAAAGAACTTGTTTATGTTTTCAGTAATTTGCAATTAGCCTTAGGTAGTGTGGCAAAAAATTCATCTAGTTCCTCTCTCACCCATGGTTTGCACCTATTTCAAGTGCAAAAGAAGATGATCTTTCCGCTATTGGTGGCATCGGTGATGAGCCTAAGCCTAGTGATGATAGAATTCCACTTATTGATGAATATGATGATCACAATTCCAGTGCATTTACTACATGTGCTCTTGTTTTAGAGCTTTATGATGTTACAAGTAGGCCACAAGATTAGAAATTCTGACCATGTTTAAAATCTTGTGAAACAATTTCAAGGAGTATAACTATTTGACATTATTTCCTTTAAAATTTTGAAATTTGAAGACTATTCTACTTCATTTTGTAACTTTCAATTGCATGATGCATTGTGTGTTTAAATTTTGTGAATTTTTTAGGGATTATAGGTATCTTACATTATGGACATCCTTTTAAATTTTGAAGTTTGAAGAATATGTTCTACTACTTAAACAATTTGCAATTGAATTATATGTTTAATGAGACCATTGATGATTGGATTTTATCATGATTAAGTAACTCATGAATCATATATGTTTATTGATCATGATTTTTACTCATATATGTTTATTGATGTTGATTTCTAATTATTTTATGTTATATATATATATATATATATATATTGAAAATGTATATAGATGAATCTAATGGTGAACCTCATCAAAAAATTTGAACCTAAATCAAACTGAATGGTTTGTGACATAGTCATAAACCCTAGCCTCCACATGGATGTCTACGCAGGCATCTTTGTTGATTTTTCTTCGCAGTTAGATGTTATTAACTTATTTATCACGTAAATATAAACTGCATGCATATAAATGATCACTAAAAGAAACACATTTACAGTAGACACAATTTTACCCTGGGAAAACCCTCTCACGAGAAAAACCTAGCAATCTTCTCTAGATAAGATTCTTCAACAAGAATAGTGCCTGGCACTAGTTACAAAATAATAATACAAGAAAGATACCGAATAACCTTTGAGCTCAAAGAAGAGGGAGAGAAAGATAAAACCCCCAAAATAGTCTTCACAATGCTTCTTGAACCCCTTAACTTGTTTTCCTTGGATCTACACACTTAGCCTCTTGCTTGAGTGAAATTGTGTGTTGCAAATGAGCAAAGATCACTTGTGGGTGAAAGTGAGAAGCAGAAGCAGAAGTGAGAGCGGGAGCGAAAAGTGAAATTTTCAAAAGCTTCCGATTTGGAAGCGTTGCGGAAGCTCTCTCTCTCTCTCTCTCTCTCTCTCTCTCTCTCTCTATATATATATATATATATATATATATATATATATATATATATATATATTGATGCATATATGTCAACAAATGCATGTAGAATGTTGAATTAGTTATGGAAAGCATAAAAACCTGAAATAAACCATAATACCATATAACATCATTCATCAATCACCAATCATCTAGTAGTTAATTCGTCAACCATAGGTCCAGTATTCATGATTCCATAACATCAAAATTTTCAATATATAACATTTTGTTCGCAATAGTGCTTATAACCAAAGTTCAAACTATAGTCTAGACTCTATAGAACATCAACAGTTCAACCATGAAACACAAGTTGAAAGTTGAAACAATTTCACGAAGCATCATATTCATTACCAAAGAGTTATAATATGCTTTATGCAGTCAACTGCCAATGACTCAATCATGCAAAGTTACAAATAGTGAACTTCAAAGGTAGGTTCAACTTCAAACTTGAAACTTGAATTGCCATGTGTTGTCCGCCGATTGCACACCAGCAACAGAAAATTTCCGAAAGCTGTCTCCTCACTTGAGAAAGTGGGAGAGGTGTGACCTTGGGGGCAAGCACAAAGCTAGGTACTGTCACCTACTCCTAGCTCCTCCGTTTAGGCTAACTCCTAACGAAGCCAAGGGGGGTAGTCCCTAACAAAGAGTTTTCTATGGCTCAATGTTGTTGAAGTGTTTTTAATTGGTTACGGATGCAGATGGGTGTTATTTAGGAGTTGTGATTAAATGTGTTTGTTTATTATGAATTCGACCCATAAGATAAAGCAATCCACATTGTTATCAAGAAAATTAAAAGATGAACAATAATTCAAGACTTTATAAAGATGCATAGACTTTATAAAGATGCATTCACAGATAAAAATTAAAATGTTCCAAAGACAAGTGATCTAGATATAATAATTATGCAAAGATTAAAAGACCAGTGCTTGTATGGAGTTAGAGCTTTGCAATGCTTTAAGAAATAAATCTAAGTCTTGAAATAAAGCTAGTGGATGTAATGTTGTGCAAGTGCTCTTAGTATATTTTAAGTATTTTAGGTGATCTTGCTTAGGTGTCAACGAAGGTTTGTCAAAAGCCGGGAGAATGTTTCAAGTTTAATCTGTTGAAGACATGACGGCCCGCCTAGTATCCCAGGCTGGTATCGCGAAGATTGACCAGCTAGCTGAGAAGCTTAGACAGCGGGGAGTTTCGGCGCCTTTACTAAGAAGAACTCAGGAAATTCTCTACAACGCCGGTGGCGTTGGTTATGGGGTTTAAATTTTATTATGTTTCTCTTGCAAGATTAAAAAATCCAATGCCATTCTGGGTACTCCGATTTTGAAGTCGGTCAAAGCATACTTCGGCAAGGAGACAACGAAGTTAATTAATTATGGGGGAGTGAGTTGCAAATTTTATTAAGTTGATTAATTAAGACTCTCCGACAGAGAGTGCTCTTGACCTGGGTTATTTCAAATTCAAGAGACTTAATTAATTGATTGATTAAAATTAAAAAAAAAAAAGCTAAACTACTCAAGAGTCTCTTACAGGTTTTTTAGGCCCTAATCAAGAAAGCAAGGGGGTAAGTAAAATTATATCAAAAAAGTAAACAGACTTTGCATTAGCTAAGTAAATAAACAAAGAAACTTTTTTTACTTTTCTTTTTATGAATGATAAACTAATTAGAAATGAACTATCAAACTTTAATGAGAAAACAAAACTCTAACAATTGAAACTATTCTATCCTACTTTTAGCAAAATATGAAGCAAAGCATGAAAATGAGGAGACGATACAAGCTTCCCCCAAATGGGGGAAGAGGGGTGTGGGAGCCGTAATCCCACTTGCTCTTTATTAATTTGTTTACAATGCTTTCCTTTGCTATCTTTTTTGCTTCTTTTCTTATTTCTGGAAGGCCTTTGGAGCAATCTGCAGAAGGGAAAAAGAAGAAGAGGGAGTTTATGGTTTTTTAGGGCTTAATTCTTCAGAATTTCACCAGCATTTCCACTGTACCTGTCACAGAAGTAAAAAATCAGCAAGCATATATTGTTAAAAGATGGTAGGAAAGACAATGCAAAAGTAAAAAAAAATTTAAAAATTTAGGAAAAATTTTTATACTTAGAAAAAATTTTGAACATTCACATGCAAAGCATAAATTTTTCCCTAGATCTAATGAAGGAAACTAGATCTAGCAAAGCCCTAAAAACAGATCTAAATAATGAATATTGAAACTTGAATCTATTTCATGAGCAAAGCAAAAATTTAAAGAAGAAGGGTAGAGAAAGAAGTTTCTTGTGTATGGAACACAAGAGATGGAGGAAGACTCCGACTTTCTTTCGAATGAGAAGAGAACGATCCTTGCAAGCCCTGCAATCACAAAATGTTAAATGACTGGTTGCTTGAAGCTTGGGCTAGATGTAGCTGAACTCGCACCCTTCTTCAACCTGTGAACCCCACTAATACCAAAACTCATACCAAAACTTAGATATAAGTGAGATCATATATATGAAAAGTATGCTAAGATAGTTCAATCGAGATGAATATTACGTATAACTAACTACTCATATTCATCAAGATTAGAACCTAATTTGCATAAATAACTGATTTGAAACTACAAACAACTACTCTACCATGCCAACAGTGGCCCTCTTGAGCTTAACACATAAACTGATCTCATTCAAGTAAACAGGAGCAATGGGTTAGAAGCAGTATCACCTCAACCATGAATCATTCACCACATGTAAAGAGAGATGGGCCTCCAAAGTCGAAAATCTTATTAATCAAATGTAAGCAAAGCTTAATACAATTTTTGCAGAGTAACTCCAGCACAAAAGTTCCATCCGAATAGAGCTAAAGGAGCCTCTATTTATACAATGAGAGAAAACCCAAAACCTAAAACCAAACCCTGACCTAACTGGATTGGCAGATAACTGAGAGACCGGACCTGAAGATGAAGAGTTAAGAGCGACGGGAGGCCTCCACCTAGGCAAGGTGCCCCCACTCCAACCCTAAGCACTGAAAACCACCACTAGATGAATCCACACGTGTGAAGATGCCTCCTTGAGGAAGAGGGGCATGAGCTTGAAGGAAGAAGCACCTGCTAGGTTTGGATGAGCCACCGGCTAGGTATAGAGGAGCCAATACCTAGAGTTCATTAGTACAAGACCCAATTCAACCTCAAATGAATCAACGAACCAATAGATAGGCCCCACATCACCCAAACGTGGTCATCACTGAAGGAGGCGATTTTGCTAAGTGAATGATAACTCAATGCTCACTGAATGCTGACTGAAGCCGAGTTCTATTAACTCCAATCATCATTAATGCTCGATGCCATGTCATTTTGCATTTCATTTCACTAAATTTGGATTAATTTGGAGAGATTTGGATTTTCTCCAAAATAATCATTTTAATTATTTAATCAATAATTTCCCCAAAACTGACTTTTTTGAGAAATTATGCATTATGTGGCTGAATGATGATCTGAAAGTTGGATCTGGCTGGTTGGCTGATCAAGAATGATTTTTGGCTTAAGGTCAGAGACTTCAATCACTGAATTCGGGTTCCGGATGACTAAGTTATTACAAATTGAATTTTTCCATTTAAATTATGGAAAAAATTTATTAAAAACTTAGGAAAAATTAAAAAATTTGACGCGTCTGGTAAAAAATTTTCAAATTTTTCCGAAGGGTCCTAGTGACTTAGGACATGATCATGCTCTATTCTAACAATGTCTAGTAGGTTTACATATACTCAATTGGGCTCTAATAACCCCCTCAGGCCCAAAATTCAAAATCGAGCATTCCAACTTTTGAGGAAGCAGGAGAAAACCTCGTCAATTATACTCGGCTATAGGCTATTGTCAAGGGAAAAAAAACTCCCTGAAATACCTTAGTTGAAATTCTACGTCTTAGGAGACTGAACCACTCAAAACACCCTACTAGGGAATTTTATTACAAACCCCGCAGGGCTATGGTCATAATTATTCAAACAAAAAACTGACTAACCAAAACTGGCTAGACACAAAGGCGGATCATCTGATACACTGGAATCAAACACTTATCATGTTTGTCAACTGGCAGCTCCTCAGCTAATCCAACTATGGTACAAAAAAGTTGGCAACACATTTCTCTTTTAGCTTGTCTTAGGCTTGTTAATATTCTTTCTTGTGGAATATCTTCCAAAGCTACACAAAACATTAACAATCTCTACCATCAATATTGCATAGCCATTGTTCACGGTCAATAACACAATGTATTATTCTGCATTGATTGATTAATTTTGGGTCGATGCAATTATGGATCAAACAGAGATGAAATATAGGGCCTAAATAGTCCCAATGGAGATTTAATGAAAATTTAAAAGTGTTTCCTTCTTCTCGTTGCCTTCTAGAAAACACAGGATGTGTTTGTCTTTTTAGCGTGAAGTGATAAGGTTCAATGGAAACAAAATCAACGTAAAATTTCTGAACCTACTGCATAGCTTCATGTTCATTAGAATCTCCAAGAATTTGGGTCTAGAGAGTCTTCATAATACAAAATGAGATTTTTCATGCCTGAAATATCACATTCCTAGCATCGCCTCTTCGAGAGTAGTGCCATTCTTTCCAAACTGCATAGTTAGCCTCTTTGATAACCTTAGATTGTGAGGGGGAGATCATATCTTTATGTTTTTAGGAATATAATGAGTTGAACAATTTCATCAAAAAGACTAGTTGTATAAGCTCATGGAATCTTTGCGTAAAAGTGTTCCAAGCAGAAAAAGATCATTGTGGACGCGATTTATTGAACTGAGCTTCACTGCTATTTTGCAAAGGGCGATCGTTATTGAAGTCAACCAATATCTGGAGTATTTGTTTTTATTGTAATTGCATTTGTTTTCTTTTATTTGTGCCCCCTATCTAGTTTGACCAGTATTTAGAAATCGATCTGATCAATGTGTTTTTGTCAACTACTTATTAACCATCCTAGATCCATCTAAACTCCGAATCTACCATGCGCCGACGAGGATTAAATCCCTAGAAGTGTAAAACTTATTAAAAATGTTTTACTTTAACAATTTAACACTGTTTTACTTGAAATAGATACTTTAACTATTTAACATTGTTTTGCTTTTTAATTTTTCTACATTGTTTTATTTTTTATTTTTTTTTAATTGTTTTATTTATTACTTTTTTGTATTCTTTAAAAGTTATTAAAAATTTAATTAAAATTTATGTCAATCCAATTGTTACTATGTTGAAACATTATGTTACATAGTGTTTAATGTGACAACATATCCCCCATAGTAGCTAGGAATGTTACGCTATTCACATAACGTGACAACATCTCCCTCATATTGGGTTGTAGAAGCACCTCTCAACGCAATCAATGTGATCATTGTGATTGTATCATTATGTATGTGGTGTTAGACTTGTTTTCGTGTAAGTATGGGGTGAGGTGCTCGTATTTGCATATGTGAGGGATTATTGTAGTTGGATCAGTTTAGATGGAATTTATTCAAAAGGGGTGGTTCCTTGAGATGCTCCAACATGTTTGACTATGCTAAGCAATAATCAAGTACCTTGTTGGGTAGGTAGGTGTTGTTGAGTTTTGTAACTCAGGATGTCCTCCATGTGGTTCTGCCTAGCATGGAGGTACATCATCTATATAGGCAGTAGGTTGGAGTGTGAGATGCACTTCGATGGGCAGTCATGGCTTCAATGATTAAGGAAATGTAATGTTTCAGTTACTTCTTCAGTCATGTATGTGTGCAGTGGTGCACCAGCTTTTGATGGGTGAGATGCATGATGTATGTACATGCGCATGGTGGCTTGGTATGCATGGAGGTATGCAAGGAGGTGCAGGGAGGCATGTGCATGGAAGTTGCATGCATGCATGCAGTTTACACGGTTTTAATGCACAATTTTTAACACACTAGCGAAATTTTGCGTGCAAGTCAAATTATGGTTTTGAGCCCTAATCTCACAGGGATTTTATAAAAGGACATTCGAAAGACAAAAGTCAATGTTGCTTGAGACATTCAGGTGATCAGAGTAGTTAAGCGATTCAGTTGACCAAAGGAGGGTGTAACCATTTGAGATAGCTAGGGCGCATTCCTGAGAGAGAGTGAAGGAAATTCTTCTAAGGCTGAGGAGGTTTCTCATTCTGATAGTGAGAGAGTTTCTCTTGCTGATATCCTCCAAAGTTTGAGGGGCAGAGACAACTGGGGTGTGTTGCAGCAGCAGAGTGGCGTATTCCCAACTACTCCACACATGTGAGAGCAGTTGCTAACATGTTGAGGCCATTAGGGCCAAGTTGAGGATGAGTTTCCTTCATCAAATATTAAGGAGGATTTATAGTGACTTGAGTCAAAGGTGGACTGAGAAAGAGACATATAGGGCGTGCTTCTCAGCAGAGAGGGTGCAATAGTACAACTGGGGGCATCATTTAGAGTTTGAGCACACAGATCTTCTTCAAACAGAGAAACACTGAGAGGAAGGGAAGAGTGAGAAGCCCTTCAAAGGTTAGAGAGAGTGTATGACTTCAAGAGATTGGCAGTGAAGATTTCAGAGTTCCAGCATGAGTAGACAGCTGAGGACACATTCCCAAGAGCAACAGTTGCAGTTGTTGGCAGATCTAGGGCTTTGACCCATCAGGTTCTCTATTGTTTCTCTAAATTCTGATTGTACTCTCTATCTATACTATTGCCTAGGATTGAGAAACAAGAAAGCCCCATAGATGTTGGTTTTCCCCATTAGGGTTTCCAAGGTAAAAATATGAGTCTAAGTGTGTGATTTCCATTGTATTAGAAGTTGTAGTAGATCTCATGTATTGCTTATTATGATCTTGATTATATGCTTATGTTATCTGGGATTGATTTTCACTATCAATATATGATCTGGGATTAGAGAGATTTGTGGTCGGGTTGAGATCTAGATTTCCAGAGCAAGTGGAGACCTTCGAAAAATCTACAGGTGCTTGCAAAGGCATTTGAAGTAGATCCACTACAATTCAATTGAAGCAAATTCGAGATGTAAATACAAAACCATCCATCATAGATTGAGACCCAAATCCATTCGATGACCCGAAATTAGCATGAGCAAAAAGTTGGAAAAAAGTTTGGACCAAGTCTAGTAGAATAGAGACTATTATCTACAGAGATTGTATTGTAACGATCACAAAGGAGGTTGAATTGTAGAAGCAACTAGTGGACAACATTATAAAATATATTTGAGGCTTGTTGTTTTTGTGGTTTTGTCACCATAAGTTGAGCAATCAAAGGACTTGGAGTGTCGTAAAGCATTCAATTTTAGACCAATTTAGTTTTAGTTTCTGCATCCAATTGCAACTTGCAAACATTGTTTTTGTAGTTTTTATTGTATTTTGATACTTGCAATAGTTCTTTTGTAAGTGTCAAATTGAAAGTGAGTTAAATTGTGTTGTAATTGTGTGCATTTTTTGTAGATGTTGACACCCTTTTCATTTTCTAAGTTGGCATCTTAGTTGATTTTTGTTGTGAAAAGGTGGAGTTGCAAGAAATCCTTTGTGTTTTCTATCAATCCTTAAAATGGCTCAGACTGGAAGACTATTAGAGTTACTGAACACTCTAATACTCACCGTTGTTGATGACACAGTCTCAATGAGCAAGCAAACTCTGCAATTTGCACTAACTTGTTTACAAGATTCGCAAGAGACTGAATTTATTCAAATGAATCATAGCTCCAACATGAGGAAATATGCCAAAAGAATCAACTTTATGAACCTATTTCTGTTCATAACAAACAATAGCCTACACATTCAAAAGTACATAAACAAATCAATGATGCTACTCCAAAAAAAATGAAGATGAAGTTTATCATACATAGGTTCCTCTTGCACTTTCCAAGCCCATCAATAGACCTTAGGAAGAAACCAACCACAACAAGCATAGAACCGGTCTTGCATACCACAAGGAAGTGACTTTTCACATTCCTGATTATTCCAAACCTATGCAATTCCAGAGTGTTGGATTCTATCAAGAAAGTTCATCTTCACCTACTTCATATATGCATTAGATATCGAAATTCCAACTATGTCATAGAGTTGGTCACCTGGAAGATCGATGTTTTGATTTCCATCCTTGTAAACTTTGTGGAAAGCATACTCATTCTCCAAATAGATGCTTCATGTTGAAGATACGTGCAAGAGAGAAGATCCACTATGGGTGGATTGCTTCTTAGCAATGGTCATTAACAACCAAGAAGATATATGTCATATCAAAGAATTTGTTCGCAAGTAATGACACACGTTGTAGTTGAGGAATTTTATTCTCATCACCTTGTTCCTGACAAGGAGGAAATGACTGATAATTATAAACAAGTGAGCAAGAAAAAGCGAGGGGGAACAAGGGATCCTAAACCAAATCCATATCCATAGCCAAAACTTTGTGCCAGTTTCCAAAGCCTTGAGACAAAGCCACCTAGCTAGAGTTGAAGTTGCAGCAAAGATAGGGCCATGTTCCACCTAAGCATGATTTGGTTTGTGGTCTTCCTAAAACCACCATTTTCCAAGGGAACCATTGAGCCTTTGAGCCAAGTTCCAAAAAGAACCATTGAGCCAGAACCTAAGTTAGCGCCAAGTTCCAGAGAGAACCGTTAAGCTTTTAAGCAAAGTTCCAGAGATAACTGTTGTGCCAGAACTTGAGTTAGTGCCAAGTTCCAAAGGGAATGATTGATCCAGTATCAGAGTAAGCACCAAGTTCCAAAATTTGTGGTCATCCTTAAACCCCCCATTCAATAGAAGATGCCAACTTCTACTATCTTTTGATTCATAGAGCACTTTCATCCATTTGTAGCTCCAAATTTTCCATAGGGAACCATTGAGCCTTTGAGCCAAGTTCCAAAAGGAACCACTGAGCTGAACCTAAGTTAACACCAAGTTGCAAAGAGAACCGTTGTGCCAGAATTTGAGTTAGTGCCAAGTTCCAAAGGGAACAATTAATTCAGTACTAAAGTAAGCACCAAGTTTCAGAGTTTGTGGTCATCCTTAAACCACCCATTTAGTAGAAGACATCAAGTTCTGCTATTGTTTGATTCAGAGAGGACTTTCATCCATTTGCAGCTCCAAATTTCAACTCTGCGTGGACTCATAGACACCCCTTTGGGATAAGGGGGGGAATGATGGAACCTAATCCGTTAGGGTTAGGTGAAGACGAACAATCATGATGAGTCCAAGGGGCAAGTTGGAAGATGAAACCAAGCGTCACCTTGTGTTGTATTTATATGTATATTCTTTTAATGAAATGTATGAACTTTAGTCTTTCACACCTATTCCTTGTTTCCCTTCATTTGTTTTTGTTTAGTTTATGCTTCTTTCCCCACCTAGGCATTCCAACACTACTCAAGAGAAAGAAGAGAAGATGGAAATTGATTTTGTGAACAAGTTCAAACATTTGCATCACAGAATCCCCTTGGTACAGGCAATGGAAGAGAGCTTGTAATGAGTAACATCTAACAATGACGAAAAAGACTCAATTATGAATAAGGATAGACTTTTGACCCCAAACTGAAAAAGAAAGGAACAAGACCTCAAAACATTTTATGTCTTGCACATTCACTAATACAAGGAACTTCAAGGTGAGGAGACTAAGAAAAATGTTGTCCAAAAATCCGAGACCATGAAAGACATAAGGGATTGCTACTTTAAGAAAAATCAGTAAAGCTTCCATACCATCCTCGTTTGATCAAAAAATTTACACTGCTAATATTGTATAGAGATACTTTGAGGCATATTGGAAGCATGTCAGAATGTCTATATACAAGAGATTTCAAATCTCAAACACATCTTTTACAAGGCTTATAAACAAAGCATGAAGTTAGGGCATGGTGGTGAACATATTCAAAAGCCGTATGAGACATTAGGATCCTTGATAACCTCTGTGATCCCAAGAAGTAAAAGATGAAGGATATGCTTAGATCACAAGGAACAAATTAATTGGAGTAGGACAAAACCAAAGCATGCTTATCTATTCAAGAAAAGAGATTAGGTGTAGTAGTCAAGACAATAGAGCAGAAATAGAGAATAATGGCCAAGATAATGATGATGCCCAAATAGATGGTAGATTGGGGAGTAAATGAGTGAAGAAGTCAAGATTAGACCATACTGGGTAAATTCCACAATGTTCTTGTTGACCACCTAACCAACTAGGTGGCCAACCTTGTACCATGCATTGAAGAGGTGAAAGAAGTACCTAATAAAGTTCTTTTCAAGCGAGGCAGCTCTTCTTATCTTTTCTCCATGAAATTTCCGCATCCCTACGGGGGATATTGTAATGATATGTTAGCATAAAGGTCTAGTTTTTGTATAACTTGGTTACCTAGGACTTTATCGTTAGGGAGTCCTTCATTGAGTGTTTTTTTCCCTTAGATAATTAAAATTCCTTTTCAGTGATTTTAATTATCTGAGTTTTTCACCCAAAAATACCTCCAAAGTGGTGAAATGCATTCTAATGATCAATTCCAAGGGGTGACTAAGACCAAGGAATGCTCTATGTAACCATGCTAGATGCTATCTAGAGTCTTGTGGAAATTCGTTAGGTTTTACCGAAGATCTTTTAATTTTTGGTGATTAAAAATTGCCCCTGAGCATAAAAATGTTGTAATAAAAAGAGGGCTAAATGGCATCTAATGCCCATGAATAGGGGTATGGGTACTCAAAATCGATGGCATGAGTCCCCTACACCCTATGCCCAAAACCATGGGCTCGCAAATAAACCATTATTGACCAAGTCATGACTCTAAAATTACAACATTTTACAAGGAAAATTTTCCTAATTTTTCGCTACAGGGGCACTGGCCCCGAACCCTCACCTAAGGGGGGCTCCCAAAATAGTCGTCGCCCCCATGGATCCCCCTTATGACTACAGTGGGGGGGCAATCCCCCCCGCACACCCCCTCGTTAGGTGTTGGGATCCAACCATGGATGAAATAATAACATCTCTGAATCAGGAAGATCAGACTCCACAACGAACAAGAACTTACTTGGTGTTTCTGAGGATGAATGTCGAAGGAATGAAAACTATTTCTGCACAGATCCAATGGAGCAAATTTGAAAATCCAAGTCTGTCCAAGTCGCCCAAGGAGCCAAGTGTGTCCTCACTCCTGCCAAGCCAAGTAAAAACAATGAGATAGACAAGAAAAAGATCGAATGATGACGAGAAAAAAATATAAGATAGTAAAATATCATGCAATAAGAGTACTCCCTGTAAACACGAAACTCAAACAAGAGAGCAAGGTGGACATTTTCCATAGGTGCGTCCTTCTCCAAATCGATTTCCCTGTCAAGAAAGTAAAATGGATCCAAAAATAATATGCCACAGATTCAACAATAATTTCCAATGCAAGCAAGAAATAGCATCAGTCGATCGCCAAAAACATTCTTCAATCAGCCAATAAGACGAGATCCTAGAAAAATTTCTCTATTAGTCTTCAAGAGCCAATGTTGCCAAAGTTCCCGATGAGATACAATGGGGGGATCACAACTCTTAAATAGATCGAGTGTGTCCACATAATAACAAATATTCATCCGACGGTTGAGATTATAACATCATCAACAGTGGAGATCTTGTTTCTTGTTCTACATACATGGATCAACATGACTGAGTCAAGAGGGGCACACTTTTTCCTAAGGATGCCTCTCTAAGGCGAAATACATCATAAAGATAAGATATAACATGATAATACATCAAGGGGGTCATATTAGGGGCTCAATTCACCCTAGGCCACAATACAACATCATAATATAAAATATATCAATGAAATACATCAAATGACCAAGGTGAGGGGCACCCCATGGGGGATATCCTCCCTAGGTATGCCAAATAAATAATCCGAAACATGAAACTGACTGAAACTAGCGCAAATATGTCCAAAGATCCATAACACATCATCTGGAAACATTTCCTTTCCATTTCCTTGACCACACAATCCAAATCGATTTCCTCAGTGATTTTCCTAGTTCATTTTGTAGTGGTACAACCTCTGAAAATCATAAAAATCATCATAATTTCCTTCAAGCTGGGAACCGGGGCAAACTGACTACACAAGAGTGTTTGGAGACATGGTAGAATGGTACAAGTGAAAACCCATACCCACTAATCCAATGAAATGCCATAAATATCATCATCTCATAATTAAAATAATGGCTACGGTCAATAAAATAATAAGAATAAACTTTGGAACTCAAAAACCGTGACCATCGAATGAAAACTGAAGCTGTAGTATTAGTCCTTGGTATCTCTGGACAAATATAACCATTGTTGAATTTTGTAGTCACTGCCTTGGGAACCGTGTTGATTTGGCCAACTGGGTTGACCAAGTCAAAGTAGCCAAACTGAAAGTGAGATAATGAAATAAGTTGATCCTGCATGCATCCAAGGTAAGAACTGCTCCAAGATGTATATTGAAACCCAACTTAAATCATGCTAATCAAAATCATGGTGACAATAATAACAATAGTTAATAAAATATACCTGTGTACTTGAGCAATCTTTGAATATTCTGGAAGTCCCTTATATATACCATACTTGCAAAGTTTAATCAATTTTCTAATGCTGGGTGAAAGTGGAAAACAAGGCTATGGAAAAAGGGAAATGACTTCTAGTTGACTATGACCATGTGATCTCTCCAAATAATAACAAAAACACACAACCACAGTGACATATGCATGACAGATAACAATAGGGAATGGTGGTGTCTCACAAGTGGACGAGTTAATATGAAGAGAGTCCATTTAACTTCAACAACATGTCTACAGCTCAAATCCAAGCTAAGAATCAAGCTCCGTGAGAATCTTTTCTAGGACCCTTACGTTGAGTACACAAAAAACTGTAATAAAGAGATCCTAGGGGACACTTAGAATTAGTTGTCCCTTACTCCAACTCACATCAAAACCCGCAAGCTCAGTGTGAAATTAATCATTACATTTTATACAAGATGGCCAACAATCTTTAGATTTCGCATTTATTTATCCACTGCTTTATTTGGGCCTTTCACAATTTCATTTCATAGCCCTTTTTGAGTTGTGTCTAAAGACACGGTTTGCAACTTCATTTACGGGCTTGCATTTCATAGTATATAACATGTATCACATAATGCATGTAATGATGGTAAACATATTGCTTCAAGTTTTCGCTGACAACTCTTCGGGAAACTAGCAGGGAATAAACATAATCATCAAGGGCAACCGACCAGAGAGGTCAAGGCTTCAAAACCCAACTTACCTAAGATCAAGGACCAACACCAGCCGGTTCTCTTGGCCCAGAGGGATCAAGGCTTCGACAAGTTTTGTTGCACAATTCAGAGCTGAGACACAAAACAACATGGGATCCATCATGCATAGGGGTCAAAGTGGGCAAAATGATCTTCAATCTTACAGGTCTTAGTCATAAGTCGTGGGATTAATCAATTATGGTTGAGACTAGATGAATGGGGACAAGTGACACATGGAACCAGTATAGAAATATAGACTAATGTTTGTGTAAAGCATGGCATAAGCAATGGTCTTCAACATCAAACTCTTTGATCATTCTCAATACAAGTTAAGCAGCAACAAACAGATCATATAAGCATAGGTCACCATAATCATCATAGCATAATAAGTCGAAGGCGTTAGTATACATCAAAGAGAAAAATCCTACCAAGAAGCAATATACCTAATCTCACCATATGCACGTCTCTACCTGATGTGCCCATTTGTGAACTATGTACCATCTATGTTGCTCTGCTCGAATGAACTATGTCATCACCAAAGTCATCTCAATGGACAAGGAGATCTCAATCATGGCAAGGAAATACTCTGCATCTGCTACTGAATGAAAGTTCTAAATGTTGATGTATATGTAACTTCGGAATGTATTTCACTTTTATTTCTTATATATTGTAATCCGATGTTTATTCCGGGATGTACTTGAGTCATGTCATGCCTCGATGTTCCTATCGGGAAGTTCTATAATGTAAACAAGTCATGTCAAGTCATTGTGGGTAACCTTCCTATTGGTTAAGGGTTAAAGTCCCCGCAATTCCGGGGCACTAGGGTTATTAGAATCTCCTAGTGAGGTCGGCCCTAGTAGGGTTTAGTCAAGTCGGGAATTAGTATAAATAGAGAGTGGCCTCTCTATTTATCACACATCTCATACACACTCAAGTGTAGCTCATAGTTGAGGTGTTGAAATCAGCATCAGTAGGCATTCTCCAAGATCTGAGGTCATAAGTGACCACCCTGAAGCTAGCCAGGGAGACTTGGAGATTAACCAGTTCTGTG
>LPNX010031767.1:0-22841 GCA_001517045.1 Pseudotsuga menziesii
TATATATGTAAAATATATGTCCATAGATAGGTCAGGTCTGATCCTTAGATCCCGTCATATACAAAATATACAAAAATGTGGATCATAGTCCATCAAAATGCCCTAGATCTAAGCAGGACCGCCGTGGTCACTAGGACCTCCTTGGTCCCCATGGTCCCTTTGCACTCTGGCTTCCTCAGCCTCCTCGGCTTCGGCAGCCTCCACTGCCTCTATATATATGAGCACTGCTCTAACCACTTGTCTAAAAAGATGTAGCCAAACCGGTGGAACCCCAACTACAAACTCTTGCATGGCTATAGGGATATGCTCTATCTGCATGGTCGGTACTCGCTGGGTCATCCTGGCCAACTTTCCCTCTAGTACCTTGATCAATCCTAGATCCTCGCCCACGACAGGACAAACAAACATGTGAGGGTGCCCTTCAGGGCGGACCGGTCCAATATCTGCATTTTGAAACATGAATAGGGTTAAGACTTGTACATATGTATATATCTATCATTCTAAAATTCATAAAAATTTGAAAATGATAAAAAATTAAAAAATTACTTACCTAGCTCTCCCCATGCTCCTCCTGGAGGGAGGACAAGGTCGGGGTCACCTCGGAAGTCCATCCCGGCATATGGAAACTACTCCAGTGCCGGTAGCTGTCGTTCCCACCACGTGTAGAAATCATCATCATAGACACTGTGTACTGAGTCTCCTCCTCCTTGGCGGAGGAAGATGTCTCTCCACCTACTCAGCCTAGGCTAATGTGGAGATCTGATCGGTAGAGGTATAGCAGGGCTCAATGTTGGTACTCTCTCGAAGAAGAACGCCACTAATATGCTTGCATAGATAAAATTCTTGCGTCTTCTTCTCTTGCAGTCGGATAGTTGTCTCCTCATGATGGGGAAAACTCCCAAGCACCAATCATAGAGAGCCCCTCGAAAACAGTCAACTGCCAACCTCATTTGGTTCCTTGTGGCCAAATGTAAAGATGATGATCCTGATATTCTCACAATGGTGCTAGCTAGTACCTGGAGAGTAAAATCTCTGATATGTGCAACTGGAATGTAGGTCCCTCTTTTCTGAGTACCCTGTGTACAGAACACGTCTATATAGTTTTGGACACTTAAGGGGTCACCGCCCCTGCCAGTGCCCTCCAAGTTCACTGGTGCTCCTCGTCGTGACAACCCAGTAATGAAATATATGTCTTCAGTGGTAAGCTCTAAGGTTTCACCTTGTAGGTTGAACATCCCCAAGTCATGATCCCAATAATTTACCATGAACTCCAATATGCAGACATTGGCCTGCATGGGTGATGTACAAAAGAATTGCAGTAGCCCACTGGTCCGCAATGTCTGTATAGTGGGCGCACTTTGGAGCGCTGCTTGGTCCATTATTTCATGCTCCCTTTCCCTCTATTCCAGAACCATCTTTTACCTAGCAAATATAAGTAATTTGATTCAGTATTTCCATATCAAAATTCAAAACAATTTGACTATATTTAAACTTTTGTCCTCCACGCAGTATACGTGACTGTCTATTTAGACATGTCACGTACTATACGCGACTGTCTAGTTAGGCAACCTGCGTATAGAATGCGTATACGCGAGTTTCCATATCAGCAACCCGCATATGCGTCGTGCTACAGTTCAGGATGCATTTAACTATGGAATTCAGACTCAAACTTAACAATTGCTTGGATCAAAATGACGAGCTTAGGGTGTAGGCTTACCTGCAATTGGCGGATTTCGATTTCGTTGGTCCAATTGTCCACAATGATCAATCAAAGGTAGAAGGTAAAACTTGATTTTTATGGCTCAAAAGTTCAAATGGTGAGTTTGTTTTGATTTTTTCAACTATTTATAGCAATTATATTTCTTAAAGTGGGTCTTTTTCTATAGTTTGAAATGTCAATCAACTAATACCTTATTTCTTTATGCCTTGGAACAGGTTTTCCACTTTTACAAAGTGTTGTTGCTCCCATAGGGTGGTTTTGTTATTTCCAATACATTTTGGCATCTTTTCACTCCACATTAACCTTAGCATTCAACATTTTGCCACGACCTATGGTATTCTAAGCCATTAGTCCCTTGTTTTTACCATTGTTCTTTCATGGCTAGGACCCTTTTTCATGAGTATCCTTCTTATATGCCTATGACATCTTTTGATACTCATGCCGCAATTGTTTCAGGTTTAGGGGTATCCTCTTAGCTATTTTTCACGCCAAATAGAGCTTCTTTTGAATATCTTTTTACAAGCTATCCCTTTATAGGACTCCCCATCCTTATGGAGTTTCTTTAGGCCTAGGTCTGACTCCTTCAAAATAGACTTGACTGCCGAGTTATCTCGTCCGTTCAAGCTCGTGAAGAATATGTGAACGGGCATCCGCATTGGTGGTAGGTTATCTCTTTCTCGGACCATGCGGAATAATACGAGAAATGATCACTCTCTTTTCTTTTGAATTGAGAAGAGTATTCTCAGGTATAGGTTTATCACTTTTCCGAACCCGAGGGACTAAATTTACGAAAAAGGAACACTCGGTTTGAGCTTAGTATTCTCTTTTTCGTGCTCTGGACCTAAACATGAAAAATATTCCGAGTGTACTTTGTCTCTTTGTCATGCTCGTTAAACACTTAAGAAAAAAGCAACGAGTTTATTGTTGTAAGCCCCATTTCTCGTAACCAAATGGATCTTTCTGAGTGATCTTGCTTTCCTTCACACTCGTAAAACTCAAGCTATTTTATGCTGTTCTGGAAGGAGTGTTGGGTAGGTGGTAATTTAACCTTTTTCAGACCTTCCTAACTAAGTACGAAAAAGGTTCACCTTTTCTTCTTCAGAAGTTAAGAGAGTTCTTTCGTGGTTTGTTTTATACTTTTTCGGCCTTAGGAGACTAAATTTTACGAAAAAGGACCCCCCTGGAGTCTTCTTTGGAGTTTTCAGACTCTCTAAATGTGAAAACACCAACTGAGCATGCACTAGTTCGGGCTCATTAAATCCATGAATCAGTGACACTATCAAGCATTATTTTCCTGTCTCTTCAAGCTTGTTAAAAAATGAAGAGGGATTCACCATCCATCCAGCTGGTTGTTTTTACCATTTAGCTATGTCAAGTCATATACGCGACTCTCTATATATGCAACTCGCGTGTTGTACGCGAGTGTCAGTTGTTGCATGTTGCATATAGATGTATACGCGGGTTACCCTTAGAGAAACCCGCGAGTCATACGCGAGTTGCTGGTATTGATACCCTCATATATGTCCCTTTGACATTAAAAATAAAAACACGCGATTACTTGATATTAGTTAAGCATTTATCCTTAATCCTCTTAACTCTTTCAACCTCCTCAACCTTCGAAACTGCCTTATTTCACCCAGTATAAATACAGGCCTTGGGGAGGGTATTTGGTACATACACTTGGAGAGCAAAGTTATGCTGGTGGATTTTATACAGAAGTCTTTGGAGCAGTGGAACTCAGAATCCTTTGGCTGCAGAGGAGTCCTTGTCTCAGGCATTGGGTTGTAATCTGAACTCTTTCATTATTGTTAATAAAGAGAATCCTTCTTCCATATGTGTCTTGAATGTATCTCATGTATTGTGGTTTGATAAATGTTTATGTTTCAGCATTCCATATACAATTTATCTAACCTACTTATATATATATGAATCATCTTGTATTTGGCAGATTGACTCTTGACAGGTGAAGGAGAAGCATCCCTAAAGACTTTGGAGGAGAAGCAGAGTGGAAGAGGACAAGCAAGGATCAATCGCCGTGTATCGGGTAAGTCTTTCCTATCCTCCTATTTCCTTTACTGCATTCTAGAGTCGATTGCCTGCAAGTTTATTGAGTATGTTGGTAACCCCAGACCTTCGGTTATAAGGTGTTTATTCCTGTACAACACCTATCCACATGATTCAAATTATCCTTTATGTAACACTGTTGTATACTTATGGGATTAATGAAGTTTATATTGTAATTATATTGAGCAATAATTTTTTGTTTCCTGTGAGATTTGTTTTGTTAAGTGGGTATTATTCATACTTTACACTGCATAATAATTCAATCTAATTGCACTTATTGCCTAAATACCAATGGAACATTAATTCTAATATGGTATCAGAGACTCCTCGGGAAATATTCAAGTTTGTACACTCTCCATTGTACACTAGAGGCAGTTGGGGTTCCACATAAGTCCCGCAAAGTGTGCATTTCTAACTCTGGATTCATTCAGAGAAGTCTCTGCAGGTGTGACAAACCCTAAGAAAGTGTACATGTCAAGAGGGAAGGCTTGATTCTGACATTGTGTGAATTGGTTTTGTTTTTGCAGTGTTTTCTTACAAGTTCTACGTAGCTTGATAGAAGAAATTGACTGATCAGAAGGAGAAATGATGGAGAACCAATCTTTCTTACCCCAGATACTGACACCCTTAAACTATGTTTATTGGAGGGCAGATATGTAGGTCTCCTTGCAAAATATTGTCCTATACAGGATGAAAATAGGCTGAGAGACTGAACCTCATCATCCTGCTGTGAAAACAAGTTCTTGAACCGGTTGGATAAAGCCTTTTTCTTCCTATGTTCTCACATATCCAAAGACATCCTCTTTCATCTTGATGGATTGAAGACTCCCAAAGAATCTTGGGAGAAGCTTGAATTTTTGTTTTAAAAACAAGATGAGCATCGGGGAAACATTCTAGAGAATGAGCTAATATCATTACAACCCAACAGTTTCGACACCATACATCAATATTTTACTAAATTCAAATCTCTTGCACTACAATGTAAGCCTTGTGGAATAGAGAGGAAGGATAAGCAACTTATGCTCTCGGTACTCGGTAAACTTAGTTCTGAGTATTGTTTCTTCGTCTCTACCTTCCATTCTAGAAGAGATTCCATTTCCAATTAGAATATGCCTTCCCTTGATGGCTTTGTTGAGTCTCTAATACAGGAGCAAGAAAAGTTAGTCTAAATGGGAATCCTCCAAACTTCCAAGAACCAAGCTCTTCTGATGTCGGGCTCTACCAATGCGCAAGATAAAGGGAGGCACAAGGGGAAGGAGCCTAAATCATATGATTTGAAGCAAAAAGAGAATCATAATTCTTTCAAAGGAGCTTCGGGATCCAATAGAAAGACTAAGTGTCCTTATTGTATGAGGGGATTTCATTCAGAAATCCAGTGCATGAAGAAGACCCTCGACCAGTTGAAAAATCTCCTTGTACAGAACAATATTTCCCTTCCACAAGGTGCAGAGATGTCTGATGATGGAGAGAAGACTGAAGAACATGAGAGATTCCATTCCTTGAAGGCAATCCTCACTCTGTCGAAGGCTTACTTGATAGATATTGTAGCATCCAACCACATGGTTTCCTCCAGGGAATCCTGAACCACTTTCACTCTATCAGGAGGACCTAGCAGTCATATGGGAGATGACTCGAAAATCCCAGATGTTGAGAGAGGTTCAGATAAAATCCAATATCAAGAGTTCAATAATGTACTCTTTGTTCCCTCTCCTGCAACAAAGAAAATTGTTCAAGATGAAGAAGAAGCATAATCTTCCACACAGCCAATTCGAATTGAAGAAAGTCTCCTTGAAGTGACTCATTCTCCTGTTGCTCTCAAAGTTGATGAGATCTCTTATATATCATCTTCTTATATGGATGATCCAAAAGAATACATTTGAATCTTTGTTATTTAAGAAAAACCCTCTTCCCATTCTATGTAAACACTCTCGAGTGATTCTTCTATTTTAAATTATGTGCATAGTTTACCAGTTATTGGTTCAGAAAATGAAGAGGAATTTGATTTCTCTATCTCTAATGATGTTGCTGGTGTGGAGATAAATAATACTTTGGGTATTTTGGAAAGAATATTATATTTTAGGAGTGATCCATTCACTCTCTTTGATCTTGAGCTTCCAGGAAAATCCTACATGATTGAATGCACCAATACTTAGAATTTTGAAGAAGGAGAAAATTATGCAGCTACCATCTCGATGGAGCACACTCTTGGATATGATATGAAATTATTTGGATCTGATATGATCTTATTTGGAACTGATATAATATTATTTAGTTCGAATTTTAAGGTTCAAGAGCTTCCAGTCATACTTGTAGATGCTCTCATCAATTTTGGTGTGACAAATCAAGTACCACAAGTCTCTTTCAAAATTGTTGCTGGGGATTTGACATTAGTTTTCTCTTATGAGTTTGTTGATATTATATTTTGTGAATAATTGGTTATTTCTGAAGCTATATCATATTATGTAGCTCAATAATTCACTCTCCATAGTCCTAGGGCTTCTCTACCTTTCTATTTAATCACATGCTCATCTCCTCACATAACTAGTAAAGATGGAGACATTCTGCACTCGCCTGGACACATACTCCTAAAAATTGGAGCTAATTATACCTCACATGGTACAATGATCAAGGATGAAATATATTAGTTGCTTGGGTGTTTCTCACATGATTCGAATTCTCAAGCACTTTTGATCTCTCATCATTTGATTTCAGTTGATCTATATGGGTTTAGTTTTAATCTTGCAGTTGTCTATCTTTCTGATTCAGTTGAGCATTTTCTTCTTCTTCCAAAGAGGAAAATTCCTCTAGAAATAATGATTTAGTTTGGATTCAGAGGTTCACATGCACAATCTCAGGATGCTACTGCATAGAAGAACCAAGATATTGCATTTGCTGCTACATAGTACTACAAATTTCTGAAAAATTTTCATAAAGTTTTTTTCAAAATTTGTATTTCCTCCTGTTCTTGCTTATTTTGAGGGGAGGGGGTCCCATGAGGTCTTCCCCTATTTCCTCGGTTTATTAATCAACATATTTTATTCTTTTAGATTATATATGGGAGACTTTTGGCCTTGTTTCCAGGGCCCACAGTTGTCCAAGTTAGGATTCCGGGGGAGGTGTTAAGATTTATAATCCTCCCTTGTCCAAACTGGTCTATTAGATTATGTTTTCCTGACTAATGAGTCATTTAGTTATTATTGGGTCCACTAGTACCATTGGGTCCACTTGGACCAATGGGGCCACATGTACCAGTGACTAGAGTGTGGGGAACACAAATAGAGTCCAATTGTAACTGATTTCACATTCATACATAATTTTATGCACCTCCTATACCAATCCCTACAATTTAGGAGCCACTAGGAGTGTCGACACTAAACTCCTTCAGTTGTTGGCAGTTGATGACTAGTCAAGTTGAGTTATGCTTCAGTTACATTCAGTTAGTGTCCTCCAGTTTAGTTAGCGCTAGTCTTGCATGGCTACATGTGAGAATGAGCCTATTCTCACCTACTTCTCACCTACCACATCAATTAGACTAGTTTAACTGATTATAACCGATTGAGAGACTTAATTAGGCAACTGAATCTTAGCTAGTCAGCTCCGATAGTGATTTAGACACTTCTAGTTAGCCATGCAGTCGGATTGAGTTTATGATTCAAAACCTATCCACATGATTCGAATTCTCCTTTATGTAACACTTTTGTATACTTATGGGATTAATGAAGTTTATACTGTAATTATACTGAGAAATACTTGTATGTTTCCTGTGAGATTTGTTTTGTTCAGTGGGTATTAATCATTCATTTACACTGCATAATAATTCAATCTAATTGCGCTCATTGCCTGAAGATCAATGTCACATTAATTCTAATAAATGGAATAGGTGGGTTTCCACTAATATCCATCTAGATAATTATATGTACAACAAGATCAGAACTAAAGGTCAAAATGTCTTCTAGAAATATTATGAAAAATGAATTTATAAATAGGCACAACACATCATTCATTAAACGCTTCATTAAATGCTTTGATAGTTGTTTGTGCATTACTTAAACCGAAAAACATTACTAACCATTCTTACAAACATTTCTCCATATTGAAGGCAATATTCAAATTGTCTTTTTCCTTGTTCGAGACTTTATGATATATAGATTTTAGGTCTTTGTCCCTATAATTAATTATATTGGTCATTTGGAAGTTAATAAGAGTTTTTTTTTTAAATACAAGTACATTAAGGTACTTTGAAATAAATTGAACAAGTATTTGATGGTTATTGGTTTCAATTGTATGGTTATTTCTCTTCTTTAGTTTTTCTTTTAATATGGTATCAAAACCAAGGTATGAAGAAACCCAAACTAAAAGTGAAAGGGCTCTAGTCATTGGCTTGTAGAGTAATGGTTTGAAGAATTGCATTAAACATCACATAAATTGAAGTTGAATCCATACAGTTTACAGGTTGTACCCTTATGGCATTTAAAGAATTTTTGGGAACATTTATGAGCCAATGCACAGATTGACTAACCTGTATGGATTTGAGTTATTGTTTTGATATTTTTCTATATGAATTTGAAGAGTCATACAAAACCAATGTATCAAATTGTAAGGTGACAATGTCCAACGCCATTGCTAAAAAGGTTGTTTTGAAATTTTGAAGTGTGCATCTTTGTTTTTCTTTCTCAAAAGGCCAAGCGAAAGCCACCAAACTATCATATGTGTTAGTTTGTGCATAGAAGAATTAAGGAATGTGACAAATTTCACAATTGCACAAGATTCTTGGAGGATAAAGACACCATTCAGGGAAAAATGTTAATCATACCTCACATAAGACATTCTTTCCCATGTGACGCCTGTCAGGTTTCTTTGCAGATTCCATAAACAAAACAACTCAAGGAAGCACTTGACAGACTAGAGGACAACTACAACTTGCAAGGAACTTGGATTATGGGCAATAAAAATAGCCAATCAATTTCCTGCATCTACAGTTTCTATTCATGGGGATTGAAGGTTGGAAAACTAGTTATTGTATCAAACTAAGATATGATCCTAGTGGAGCATAATTGCTGCATTTATATTACATTTATAACTGATATGATGTAGATGATAATGTGAATAATAAGTGTATATTATAATTATGGACTATGCACATAAATTAATAAATAAAACATGTTAGTCTAAAACATACTTTTGTTGTAGTTGTAACAGAATAAACCATACAATTGACATACTATAGAGAATAACGCAAAATCGTCATCATGGTGCTAACAATTTAAGTTGAATCCAATGGTTATGTATGTATGTATAGTTCTTATGGTGAATCCAAACATAGATGCACTAAATATACAAGTGCATATTGAATTGCGTGGATTCAACATGAACCTATTGAGATGTGCCCGTAATGGCAATACTAGGCATAGTCATTATCCCTTCCACGTTAACAATGTATCTTTGTTCAAGATAGTCATAAATTCAATCATTCCTTTGCGGTGGTGGTTCAACAATTTCTATCTTCTAATCAGGGTGGTAGGGCGGGGCAAGGAAAGGAGGTTTTAGCGTCCTTCCAGTTGAATTCGGAAAACTAGGGAGTGGCAACTTCCTTCAGGTCGTAGCTTGTAATCAAGGGGTCGTAGCCTCCTTCCAGTTGAAGCTGGAAAATTGAAGTCTTTGTAATAAGGTAGTTGTTCCTTCCTTCCAGTTATTTCTGGAAAACTATTTTAAAAAGGCTTTCATGGTTTTGCCACCAGAACTTGGGTTTCCACGTCAAAACTATTGTGTACTGTGCATCTTGTTATCTTTATACACATTGATGATGTGTTGTGATTGGTGATCAGCAACCTGCTTTTGACTAAAGTTTTAAATAGTACAAATACTGATTTACCCCCCTCTTAGTATTTCAACAATATGAGTTCCTAGATTTGCAACAAAGTGTTATTCAACAACTTCTGAGTTTTATATTGCCAAGGGCTTGAATTGGTCAAAGACATGAAAATTCAGAGAATCTCTGAATGAATGGATGTGGCCAACAGCCGATTCAGATAAGGTCTGTAAAATATTGCCAAAGGAAGGATCAGAATTCGCTCTGATACCACTGGAATGACAAAATCATTTTTCAAAGAAATAACCAACACAAATAAGCCAGATTATAATAATCCACAAATAAAGTATTTGATTGATAAAATAATAGATGATATTACAACGAGAATGATTGCTTGTATAAATACCCATGCTGGGTGCCCTTTCGTAAAGAGGCATAACCTTTCATCAAGGTGTCTCTTCATTAAGTATTTAGTTTATTTAATTATTAATATTTATTAATATTTACTTATTTATTTATATATTTTGTTCATTACACCTCCCCTCCTTCCCATCACTTGTTCAAATTACCTTTTATCCCACAATCATTTTTTTAAGGAAACCTCTTCAGTTCAACTTGCTATTTGTTGCATCTGCCTTAGTGATCCTACCTTAGGGAAGCCCGCCTTAAGTTGGAGATGATCCAACCAAAAGTGAGGGAGAAAGGAGTGTGGTGACATTGGCTTCTCTTTCCAAGTTGCCATTGGGCCAGTGTGTCTATTTTTGGGCTTTAGCACACGCACACCAGTTTTTGTGGCAACAAGGCACATAAGAGATAACCTTTTCATAACCATAGTAGGCTCTAAAATGCTTCAATGATATCACCAGAGCACAGGCTTGCTTTTCCATGCAATGATACTTTAGTTTTGCATCTCTCAAGGCTTTTCTCATAAAGGGTATCGTTTTTCATTTTGATCGTTATTTTGTAGGAGAACTGTAATGGTGTTAGGAGAAGCAAAATAAAATATTTGAAATGGTTTGGAATAACCAAGACTTACCAATACCGACGCTTGCACAATAACATTTTTTATGTCCTCAAAAGCATCCTTTTCCCATTTGAAAACTACATATTTCTTAAGCAACTTGTTCAAAGGATTAGTAATCTCAACAAAGTTTGGAATGAATCTATGAATAAAGTTAATATTTTCAAAAAATGATTGCAAACCTTTCAAATTTCTTGGTAAAGAAATTTCTTTAATACCTTGGAATCTTTCAAGATCTATCTTTACTTCATCTTTACAAGTAATATGACTAAGTAATTTAGTTTCTAAAAATCCAAAAATTGACTTCTTAGGGATCAGAGATATACCATACTTACGGCAACACTCAAATACCCATCGGAAATGACAGAGGTGATCCTCATTTTTCTTGGAATACACTATGAGGTCGTCTTTATATATTTCCAATATTTTTTGCATAATGTCTCTAAAATCATAATCCATAACTCTCTAATGTAGCCCCGACATTCATTAGACCAAAGGGCATCCTCAAATACTCATACATGCCCCACGGGGTGGTGAATGTCATCTTGGTTCTATCTTCTTCTTTCACTGCAACTTGATTGAACCCAAAAAATCCATCTAAGAACAATAACATTTGGGAACCCGTGATTCTTTGTAGAAGATGTTCCATATTAGGTAGCAGATGGTTATCCTTCTCAGATGCTTCGTTCAAATTTATGAAATCAACACAAATATGATTTTCACCTTTTTTCTAGTAACCACTAGATTTGAAAGCCACTCTGGATACATGATTGATGCAATGATCTTGGCCTCTACCATTTTCTGCAAATATTTTTGGACCAACAGGGCCAAATTTGGATTTATTTTCCTTGGTTTTTGTCCGTATGGTTGAGCATCCTTTTTTAATGGTATGGCATGCTCAACGATGTCCTTGTTACAAGTCTTCTTTTCTCACGGATTAAGTCTTTTTCCTATTTTCACGAGCCTTGGATTTTTAGGAGACCCAACATTTACTTCTTCATATTCTTCGGGTTGAGGCACTTTGTCTTTCTTCCCTTTGTATTTATCATTTATGTCAAAGAGCTTTTCTAGTTGAATTCTTTCAGGTGGAATGGGGTTTTCCTCTTCTTTATCTAGAGAACCTTCCTTATTCCAATCGACCTTATAATTCGAAAACTTTGCAAGAATATTCATGAATCTTTGTATTTGTTTGTAATCGTCAAATATCTACTAGTTTTCCATCTTATCAAATATAAATAACCTGAACACTATTTCTATCTTCCCTTGTTTGGAAAGGCCTTCACATGGGGATAAGTTTGAAGCAAAAACTACTGATGCATATTCCTGTTGATTTTGATCTCGAGGAACTACTTCTAAAGATATAGCTACTAAGTCTTCCAAGCCTAGATGAACTGCATCCCTTTACCTTTTCAACCTTTCAATCTTACAAGAAAATCTTTCTTTCACTTGCATCACAATAAGGTCAAAGTCTTAAATAATCTTCAATAATTCAATGCCACAAGCTTTAGCTAGCTCAATCCCATGCAACAAAGCTTCATACTCAACCACATTATTAATAATGTCATATTCTAAATGAAAATAAAAATGATAATCCTTACTGGATGGGGAAATTAATACAATATCTGCACCCATACCTAATCAGGATTTGGCTCCGTTGAAATTGATCGTCTAGAACTTTTCAGTATTCTCTGCAGGAAAAACATTGTTGGCGAAAATGGTATAGCATCCCATGTCATTATGGCAAGAAATTATCTCATTTTCTCGATCTTTCGTATCTTCTACGTGATATCTCCTCATTGGTTCTCTGTGCATCATTACAAATGTCCCTTCTAGCATTGGAATGGTGGCATATGTCAAGTCCATTTGTATGTTTCCATTTAATTCGGTGACCCAATTTCTTGATAACAACAAACCCCATTCTTTTGGCACATCGATGATAACGAAGCCCATCAATAGCTCTATAGTGGGATGTGTTGTGAGGTAGAGTTGGATGTCTTTTATTTGGAGTCGATAACAGAAATATTTCGATACGATCTTGAGACTTTCAATCCCAACTTATACATTATGGAAAGGGGCATCATGGTTGTCGAGGCACTGAAATTCAACATACAGTTGTGCAAGATCAAATCGCCAATTAACAATGATATGAAGAAGGGTTGATTCATCGGATTTGTGTTTTCCATTAAATTAATATTTTGGAATATAATAGGTTGGTCTTTAGTTTCTTTGATGGGACATGTATCTGATATTTTTTTTCTAATCCCTATCACTCAACTATTTGATTTCTCATTGACAAAAGCTTTGCCAACTCAACTAGCGGGATTGTGACCTTCACATCATTTATTGCACTTGAAACATCGAAATTGAAATTTTTATTAGTATTAAAACTAATGGACGTGCTATCACATACTTTGTAGGTGGGTGAGCCTAGTCCTTACACTTGAGGTAGATTTTATTCAGAGGATATTAGTGGTGATTGCTCTTTATCATTAGTTGAGCAATTGGATTCTTTAGGGAAATAGAGGGGCCACCCTTATCACTTTGAGCCCCTTCATGAGCTCCCTTGTCATACATTTTGAGCCTTGGTTTAGTGGAGTAGAGTAGTATAGTTGGATCTTGTATTTCCTTGCCATTCAAAGATAGCAATGTCAGCACATGTGGATTTTAGTTTGTAGTTGTAGCTCGAAGTAGGTATATGGTAGAGGTATATGGTTTGTGATGGATATGCATAGTTGATATTGCATGCTTAGTGGATAGTTGACCTCATGATGGTGCTAGCTTGGTGTTCTTCCCTTTAGCATTGGAGATCTAGGGAAATTTGGTGGATGCCCTTCATTAGGGTGGTGGATGCCCTTCATTAGGGTCCCATGGAAGAACTTCTTGCTAGGAGAATTCCCTACATGGGATGAGGAGCATTTGCATCATGGAGGAGGGCTTCAAGCTCTAGATCGCATGTGGTAGCTTGGATTCTTGTTTGGAGGATTGGAGATGGCTCAGGGATGCCTGAGGCTTTGACAATGTTATTAAAGGGGGTAGTTAACCAAGTGAAGTACATTTCTTATGAGGATCGATGGAGTCGATGTAGGCTTGTGACAGAGGCATGTGACTTACCTTGTGTAGCTACATCATCTTGAAGCCCTTATTGTTAACAACATCACCTTGGAGCCTTACACATGTGCTTTAGAGTTAATGTCTCACTTGCGTTGGCCTATAAGGGTTCATGCAGGTTTGTTGGTAAGGGCTTGTGCTTACATAGTATTGTTGGCCTCCTTTGCGTCTCATATAAATAGAAGAAAAAGAGAGTCTTTCCATTCACATAATCATCTGTACTCTTTGTACTTAGCTTCTTGGAGGAAGTTGCTAGTGTTTTCTCATGAGCCCTAGGAGGAGTTATGAAGTTTAAAGGTGACATCTTTGTTGGATCCAATGTCATTAGAAGTTAGAACCATAATGAAACCAACAAAGGAAGTCGATCTGACTATTTTTATGGTCGTATTCATTAGAGAGAATTTGAGGTCAAAAATGGGCCTCAAAAGGACCAAAATGTACTATAAAAATCAACCAATTACATTCTAGTAGATGACATCATCCCCCATGGTTGAAGTGGCATTGCATGAGTTAAGAATGCTTATTTGTCACATTTTCTATGGTGGATGAAAACCCATAGTGAACCAAGGTAGTGGTACAAGTATTTTTAAGTCATAAAGTGAAGTACTCACAATAAAAGTCATTTCACACTTTCTCATTAAATAATATTATTTTTATTTTCAAGTAAAGTACTCACAATTCACTTTCTCATAAAATAATATTATTGTCATTTTCAAGTAAAGTACTCATAATTCATAAAAATGTCCTTTCACATTTTTTTTATAAAATAATATATTGTTATTTTCATGTTTTTTAATTTTAAATTATATATTCACTCAATTGTATTTAATATCATAATGTCAAATTAATATATATATAATCTTGTACTTTTAAAATAAATTAAATTCATGAATTATATTTATATGAAAAAAATATGTTAGTTATGCATATAAATTAAATTCATTTTTGTTTAATTTTATTTACAAGTTCAAGACAAATAAATTCTAAAGGATAATAATTTTTTTGGAATTTACAATGAATCTTAGTCACATCATTGTAGAGTTATTTTATTAATTTTATTTATAGTCAATTTAGAAAAGTAACTCAACCATGGTTATTTATATTGTGCATAAAAAGTAGTGTAGGAGATGAGTTGTCATATATACCTACCCCATAAAACCCCTAACTCATAATATTTTAATATATCTTATATTTTTGTAGTACATCTCTTAGGAGGCCCATTTTTGACCTCAAATTCTCTCTAATGAGTTTGGTTCAATGTTTTAGACCAAAAACACTCGTTTCGTACAAAGAGACTAGTGACCACCAAAAGTCAATTTAAAAACACACAAAAAAAAATTCTTAAACTACAAGTACAATACCTAACCCTAGGGCCCTACTAAAGCTATTTAATGAGGTTCCCCCTTCCATTTCACTCACATTATTCATTTGAGCTATTTGGAATCCTCAAGCAATTTTGGAGAGCTATTTTCCAGTGAAGCATGACTCGAACAAGACTTGTGGGTACTTGCGAGTCTATCCGTGTCAAACCTCAAAATGAGTTACCGTTTCAACCTCGACGCAGACTCGGTAACTCGGCATAGACTCGTCTACTCACCGAGACTTGCGTGTACTCGACAGAGACTCTGTCTGACTTGCCTAAACTCGCTTGGACACACAAAAGAAACCCTTGTGGAACTAACAACAGACTTCAAATGTTTTTACAGTTTGCTTGAGTTCTGGCAGACTTATTTCCCATGAGTGATCTTCAGCCATCAATTTGTATGGGAGGGATGATTCTCAACCATTCGCAACATTTCCAAAATTTTTTATTGCTGATGGAAACAAATTCCATGAGTAATCGTAAACCGTTGATCTAGATGATTGGGGTGATTCTCAACCATTCATGACATTTCCAAACGTTATGACCCCCAACAAAAACAAATACCGTGAGCAATCCTCAACCATTGATATGGATGATTAATGTGATTCTTTGTCGTTAATGGAATTATGTGGACTTTAGGCCTCTCATGAACTAATAACTTCCTACTTGATACTCCTTTAGTAATAAATCTTTTTTAAAATTCAGATTTTTGAAAATATTTTTATAATATAATTATTTATATAAAAAGTTAATTTTATGTTGATTGAGATAAAATTAAATCATTTTATATATACGATAGTCATTGTGTTTTTATAATATAATTTTTTATATAAAAGTTAATTTGATGTTGATTGAAATAAAATTAAATAAGTTTCAATATACCATAGTCTTTATATCAATGTTACTCCCACAAATAAAGTGGTATCTACTATTAATATAAAAATTAATTGGTCATGGTGTGAATATGTTTATTGTTTGACTTTACTTCTCTTTTTTTCTGCCTAAAATTTACCAAATTTTATGTTTTTTTCCTATTTGCTGAGTCTTGCTGAGTCTATCCCGAGTCCTTCTCGGGTCTTTCCCAAGTCAACGAGTCACATGCCAGCTGAGTCTTTGCCGAGTCTGAGTCATGCAACATCTCTATTTGCGAGGTTGTTTTAAAGTTATTGGACAGATTTGCAGATCTGGTTAAAGGGCTAAGTTGGAGAGTTTTTGGAATGATTTTCTTGGGCAGATTTGGAGTTGTTTTAAGGCACTATTTTTAAAATTTCTTGGGCTTTTTTTAAGCTATTTTTTTGCTGTTAGGAGCTCCTCTTCTCTAAATTTTGGAATTTGGAGGCAATTTAGAGCCTCTTGGTTGATTTATTTTGGTTCAGATATGTATTGCACTTAATGCTATTTTGGTTTTATGCATCATTACTTGCTAGATACGTTACTTGCTATACATGATAAATTTTGCATATTTGTGTATAATGGTTTGGATTCCTATGGATGCACATGAGCATATATGTTTTCTTTTTCAAAATGCACGTGGAAATATATGTTTTTTTCAAAATTTGAATATTTTATGTATTTTATGGTCAACTAGTTTTTTTTGTGGTTTTGGTCTAGTTTGGATTTTTGGGGTTGACTGGTTTGATGATTGATCTAGTTTTGCTTGATTCTTGTGACTATGGTCTTTTGTGAAGAAGAAGATGTTGGAGATGAACATATCACTTGTCTGTTCATTCTTATTCACTTGTGGAGAGATGTGACCAAGAGAGAAGTGTGCACTAGTCTCTCTTTCTCTAAGCCTTTACTTGTACTTGTAATCTCTCTCTCTTGAGGTGCTATGGTTTCTTAGCCTCTTGGAGTTCTAGGGTTAAGGTGTAACCCTTAGAGATTGGAGATTAGGGTTTTGTGATAAAACCCTAGGGTGGATTTGTGGAAAAGAAAAGAAGAGGAGGACCTCATGCCTTGGAGGTTGTGTTGGAGTGATTCTTGCACTTGAATCTTCTTGGTTGAGATAGGGTTTGCTGATTTACCTTAGCTAGGGATTTTTGGATAGTTGGAGTTTTTGCATTGGCCTTGAGAGAAGGTTATGGCATGTACTTGTACTTCATCTTGAGCTAGTAAATGAAGTTTCTATGATCCATATATTGTGTAGTTTCCAGATTTGAATTTCAGCTATGTATGTTCTTTATGCATTGTTATTTACAACTATCTATGTCTTGTTGATTTGACACAAGTAAAATGGCAAATTGTTGAGTGTTTTAACATCTAAGGAAGAATATAAGGTGTTGATTATACTTCTGTTAAACTGCCATAATTATTGTAGTAAAAGTACATTTTCATATCTAGGTATTGGTTGATAATTTGCCTTACAAGGGGTTGAAACTTATCTCATTTTTTGGTATCTTTTCTACTTGAATTGCCATAAAGTGTGGGGTTAATTGAAGTGTATTATTGTGATATTTCTGTTGTTGTCTTCTACTTTTACAGCGGTCCTAAGGTTGAGAATGCTAGGTCTAAGATGCAAGAAACCTTCTACAAAGGTGAAATTTCAGTTTTTATTAATTGCCCTAGAGCATGAAATTTCAATGACCTCACCTTGGATCTTCAAATGTGTATTCTTGGAGTGCAGCACTCCACATGTGTGAGCCTACATGTGTTATTGTAGGTCATTTGTAAAGGAATTGGCCCACATATTTATTGTTGGCCTTAGATACCTCTCATATATACAGAGGAAGGAGATAGCTCTTCACTCACTCATTCTTGTTCATTTTTTGTGTAGAGATGTGATCAAGATGAGTGAATCTCTTATCTTCTCTCTCCTAGAGTTTCTTATGTACTTTATCTCTCTCTCTCTCTCTCTTGGAGTCACTAGGGTTTCTTTAAGTTGTTGGAGCACCCTGAAAACTAGGATTAAGGTTTCATCCCTTGGAGATTTGGAGATTGGGGTTTTGAGATGAAACCCTAGGTTGTACTCGGTGAAGAGAAGAAGAGAATATATGTTGCTTTAGAGGACATGTGTCACATACCCCAATTTTGTAAAATAATGTTATTGTTTTAAATTGATTTCTAAGACATTATGTTAAAATTAATGCTAAGTTGAAACCGATGACTCAGCAGAGTCAAAATATGTGGAATGTAATTTTGAATATTTTATTTTTAATAAATAAAAAGTGGAGACAACAGTTTGGGAGAGCTGTTAATAAGAGTGTTACTGGTCAAACTGGTGGAAGGAACTAGGTGGAGAGCAAAAGACAAGTGGCAGCATCCTCAAACACTTCCTATGTTACAGGTGGCAACTTCCCTACATTTGGGGTCATGATCCCCCAAGAAAGTGGGATCAGAGCAGGTGGCTCAATTAATGACAACTAACCCAAAAGGACCTAGGCAATCTTTTAAAAAGTACCCAATGTAGAGAGCTCAGGTTGCTCAGATATTTTCCAGGTGAAGAATCATTCAGGTGGAATGCACTTCAAGGAATTCATTGGGAAAAAGGGAAAACTGTAAGGAAGGTGTTTTGAGAGATAAACTGCAGTAACTTGGTCTGATACAGCTTTCTAGCTGAGAGATTTTACTGACAAGTTCAGCACTGGTATTGAGTCTCAGAACTAGTACTTGATTGTTTGTTGCACCTAGTTCCAACTAGGGAGACCAGAGAAAGATCGGGGGTCCTTAGGAGTCATTGTTTGAGTGCTCTCCAGGAGTTGGTAGGGAGGAATGGCCTCCCATTGCTGTTGTCGACCAAGATTTAAGAACAGGTTCTGCTATCTATTAATTTCTGTGTTATTATCTGTGTGTGATTGAACGATGCATTTACAGTTTATGATGTAAAAACTTAGAGGATAGAATATCTTGATTTATTTGGTAATGAAATTATTCTTAATGAGAAACAAATCCTACTTGTGTTTTTTCCCATCTGGAGTAATCCAGATCGTACTCTAGCACAGGTGGTGTATTTAAATGAAATAGTATGATGTAAATTTAAGATAAGATGTTAGCTTGATTATGAGATTGTTTTCTTTATTTGTTATCAGAAGCAATAGTATTCTGTACATGGAGTAGGGTTAGGGCTAAACCTAGACTGTGAATGTCAGATTTTATTAAAGGAAAAAGAAGCTATATCATTTTACTAACAGAAGTATGCTTTGATAGATAAACAATTCTCTATACAGCGTTCATTTCAGTAATCTTATTATTTTATTTTGAAATAAAAGAAAAGAATATAATAGCTAAAATGTGTAGTGTTAGGTTAAATAAAAACGCTTTTCAAAGCTACAGTTTATTTCTTCTCCTGTTTAGGACCAATAACTACTGTATTATAGTAACCAAACTGGAAGTAAGAAATTTAAACAACACTACTAATTACTCAAAGAAAGAATTACAGTTAATTGTTATTACCTTTATTTATAAATTCTAGTATTATAACATAAATAGGATAATATAGAATATTGAAGGGGCCTCTTATAAATTATTTAGTACAGATAGCATAAGAATAAAACAACAAAACACTTTCTCATTTTACATTTATAAATAAACTAAATACATAGATAATGCATATAATTATAGAAACAATATTTGTTGTAGGTAAAACAACACTCATATCCCAATATAATAAATATTAGGTAAATATAAATTACTTACTTTAAAAGATGTAACTATCAGTTACATAAATACAACGGTAAGATCATTAAATTACTTATATTTGAAAGGTTGACAAGTATAAACAATATTTAAAAACTTTATTAGAATAGAGTAAAGTAAAGAAAGATAATATAAAAACAATGTACATATATCTTAACAGGTAATATTTAAATAATATTACAGGGTAAAATTTAAATGCAATAACGCGCAGGCAAATAAACTAACAGAGTATAAACATGCTCGATTCACCGAGCTCAACCATCCATGATACAACATAAGTAATAACCAAATAAATTACACTGGTGCATTGTAAATAAAAGATAATTTAAGGAACTGTAAATACTTTTTCATATTGCCAAGTTAGGGTAAAAACCCTGTTATCTCAAAATTTACAACAGAGGTGTAAAACCAAGAGTTTAAGCTCTTCTAATGCCTCTCGAATTTAAACAAAATTAACAGAGTAAGGCTTTAACAACCTTCTTTCATTTTTACATTTATACACAAGTAAACAGATCAAAAATCAAAATTTACAGTCACGGCCTAAGCCGAAACCCCGCATAAAGCAAGGGTTTTAACATCAACTAAAAACAGCGAACCAAGTAACCCAAGTAAACCAAAACCACAAAGGTTTTGCAGGCCACGGAGACCAACCAACAAATGTCCCATAAGGGACCGGACAAGGAAGAACTGCCATGGGGTATCCAAGGCTTACCCGTGAGCAAGCCGTTGCCACAACCTCGTACCAACCACGCAGAGGGACAGGTCAACACCTGTGAACAACGAAGAACAATAATGTTGAAAGCTTGCATCAAAATTAAACTATTGTGTAATAAACAAATCTGCAAAGATAACCGAAAAAGTAAATAGTATTTCTTACCTCAAAGCTTCACCAAAACGTAACCACCCATGAGAAGAAGTACTAGCACCAGCGTGAAGAGAAGTAAACCTTTCATCAGCTGCAAGGGAGAAGGTATTATTACACAGTATCAACCCACAGCGACAGAGAATTGCATTCGCCGGCCCAGCAAGTATAACACTTGTGCCGTAATGGTTCTCAAACCAAAAACACAATTGCTGCAAAACCCTAAAGCCTTACAAAACTCAAGAGGTGAAGCCACGGCACTCACAATTGGGCTGCGGATGAATAAAACATCGCAATCTGGAGATTGCTGGAAGGAGCGAGCAGCGAAGGATAAACCCCGGAGGAACAAATAACCCAGCTCAAGCAGCAACAATGTGGTTTACAATTCTCTTCTCACGAACGTGCAGGGTGAGCTCACAACATACAGGAGACAAAGAAGCCGAGCCGAGAGACTGCCAGCAACAAGTTGCAGAGTGACAGGGCGGGATACTAGCACAGAAGCAAAGCAGCCAGAGGCCGAGAATGACGGGGAAAATGATGAGACTAGGGTTGCAAAATGCCTTATAACCACACAACACTTGGCTACGGTGTTGCCATGTCCACTATCAAATTATTTGCATGCAGTGGGTGGAATCGTATAGTCCCTACGAGCATTGAAACAGTGAGTATTATTTCCAATCATTTGGCAAATTGGAGGTTCCAATATATTCCTTGCTTCTATTGTCAACCTAACATGCACGTCATAAGGTAAACAAAGAATCATTACTATAAAACTATGCCATAACAATCATCAAAGGTGTGGGGGTTAATACGACCCATCACTACACAAATTATGGTATGCATTCAATCAAACAATTATAACTTATGTTAAAGGATTAAACCATAAAATCTTCGTGGGTGCGGTCCATTCCATGACCACCCTTTCATTTATGCATTGCACCTTTCATTTATACATTGTGAGGTTTATGTTCCAAAAATAACTATAATCTATAAAAGTTATGCCTTAAAGCTCATCAAGGGCGGGGTCAATATTACTACCCATTGTTATACTAAAATGATTTTCATTCTTTCAATGGTTATAAATCCATTAAAGATATGCCATTTTATAACTATAAAAAGGAAATTCATTAGACCTAGTTATGAGAAATATCCATCTGTGAGATTGACTCTAGTTATGCATTTGAGTATTTGTTGTATAAACCATTAAGTTTGTAAACAAAAATATTAAGCATTATAGTATTTCTCAGGCTTGACTATAGGTAACCTTTTGATTATTAATAACCATAACTGGGCCATATTTTTACGCATAAGTTATGTGTAGAAGAGTTTAGTTCTTTCATACTAACTTAGTCTAATGGATCAGTATGTAACGAAGAGATAATTCATTCAAACTGTCAAAGCTTTGGAAGTTAGAATAAAGGTATAAAAACTCTTATTCTCTTGCCCACGACTTTCATATTCCATGGGGTAATCAAATGTAGCCTGACGTAAAAGGTATATGTTCACATTTTAAGTTAGACTCTTAACGTAATAACCCTGCCATCCTTAGTCTGCATGCAAAGAAAGATTTAAGGAATTTATACACACGACGACTTTGATAAACATCGAAGAGTTTAGTATGAAATAAGAACTATAAATTACAACTACTAGAAAGAAAGCAGCTGTCACCAATACTGATAGGACTGAATCTCATTTCCATAGCGTCTTTAAAAGAATGACGATTTAATGGTTTTACCTTATAAAGCATTTGAAATTGAATAGCATTTATATTCTTTTACTAAGCTATTATTTTGCGACGAACATATATCTGTATGCGTAATGATTATTGACAAGCAGCACCAGATCTTTCTTACTTGTAAATCTGTAAGAGCAGGTAAACTTTCTGCGTTAGCTCAAAAGCTAAGTAAGCCCAGAATACCAAGACAGTTCCACCTTGTGGTCGAAAAGAAAAACAAGTCATTAAACTGAAAAAGAATTATTCTGTAAAATAAACATAATCAAGTAGATGATTTAGATTATGAAATCATTAACATATAACTAATTAAAACAATTAATTGACTGCATTAATGAAGTTTATCTGTATTTTCAAAGTTTTAAATTTTTCGGAAATTTGGGGTTTTGACAACATGCTTGTGTGATGAATGCTTGTTGGATCTCCTTGGTGTGAGATAGGGTTTTCGTGGTTTTTCCTAGCTAAGGTTTTGAGAGATAGAGGATTGTACTAGCCTTATGATAAGGCTATAGTATGTATATGAACTTCAT
>LPNX010031773.1:12523-69162 GCA_001517045.1 Pseudotsuga menziesii
TCTACAGACCTAAACCAGTGGTTATGGAGTTTCCAGAAGTTAGAACTTACAGGACATTCACGTCATGACTATTGGTTGGCTATTATTGAAGAGATTTTGTGTGTGCATCAATTCATTCGAAAGTTTTATCTTGAAGATGTTGGACAGGCAGAAGCACTTTCAAAGGCTGTTTTAGGCATTTTACGTCTTTGTTCCATTCGGTACAGTGAAGATCATTTATTCCTATAGGCTATAGCCACTTAATAGTGGAAGAAAAGGAAAAAAGATTGAATATATTTATATATATAAAAGCTCCGAGAGGATTGTATTCAAGTTTTTTAGTACTTTGGGCATTTAAGAGATCAAGGGTTTATCAGTTTGTAGTACAAAGCATCCACTATTATAAAAATTTGATGTGGATTCTCCTCAAGTTATAGTGGATAATCATAACCCCATTAAATATGGTCCCTGTGAAGTTGGAGACCAATGATGATGGAGACTTGGAACTAGATCGTGTCATTGGAAACTGCAAGAGCCAAGGTAATAAAGGAGAGAAGAAAAAGAATATGGAGCCAAGCAAGGCAGTGGAAGGCAAATAGGAGACAAGACAAGGCAGAGATTCAAAAAATATGGAAAAAGGAAAGAGAGAAGCCATAAGTTAAATGTATTTGGAAAATGAAAAAGTGTTTCTATATATTAAATTCCCAAGATTGGAACTAAGGAAAAGAAAACATAATGAGTGAAAAATAAATAAACAAAAGTTTTTTCTTTGCGCCATCGAGAAGGGGAAAATCCATCAAGAAGGTTTTGAGAAGAAATGACATAGGGGAACCCATCCAGCAACAACAAGCAGTTAAGCAGTTGTGGGAATTGGAAATACTGCATACAAGTCCACCATGTTGCGTCTCACTACAAAGAGATTGAATAAGTCATATGAGCATAGGACAGAGCAACATGTTCAGTGTACAAAAGAAAGAATGCACAACTTGACAGAGAGACACTCAGACCTGTGAACACCAAAAACATTGCCCAAAAAAGATTCTGCAGCTGATAGATGTTAAACAACAAGTAAACAAACTAGTAGAGGCACATTTCAGAATGTGCATTTCACATATACGGCTAGGAGAGAGAATCATCACTTTCTGTGCCCTTTTTGCCCAGCAAATGTCAATTTTGGAAGTTTTATTCAGTGCCCTAGTCTAGACTCTATTGCAGAAAAAATTCAACACACAGATAAACTCTGTGCAGGAGTGAGAACAGATACGGAAATTTTGTGCCCAGCATCTGAAGGATTTTTTGTGTTTTCTTCAGAAATGTTTTTTTTTTAATCTGAAAAAAATCAGTAGGTAGAATTGTTTATCAGCCTGGAAGAAGTGATTGTTTGAATAGTTTGGGTCAGGAAGTACAGGCTTTGTAACTCTGTTTAAACTTTTAAGCTAAAAAATTAAAATTAAAGAGGCTTCAGCACTGACCCACTTCGTGACCGGTCCACTCAGGCTTCACTGCTTCAGCGAATCAGCAAACCCTTGGCCTCGACCACCAGTGATGAGTCAGAGTCCAGGTTTCGAATCTCGATCCCCACACTCGCGAGTTGCAGTGGATTGTGGACTTTGGAGTAGTGTCCCGCAGGGTCGAACGGACTGTTGTGTGATGGCGATGGGCGTTAAGGACTAGGGTTGCTCCACACCCGAGGAGAAACTTAAAAGGGAGGGCCTGGGCCCTGAACTTTGAAGTGGAGTCGTAGTGGACTTGTGGACGCGGTGTGCAGATTCACAGAGTCGCGGGCTGCGACCACTGATTTGCAGTTGCACTGGTGTAGAGTTGCGGCCACTGGTGTTGGTGTTCACTGTTGAATGGTGAATGCACAGTCCAGAATAGGGTCGGGGTCGTGGAATAATGAGCGCAGTGTGGACTCTGGAGCGGATGAAAAGGACGGGACAGTGGAACGCGTGAAGGAAATTCGCCGAAAATTCGCCTAATATTCGCCTGAAGTTCGCTTGAAGTTCACTTGAAGTTCGTTCCGGGTTCGATTCGGATTCGATTCAATTCGATTCGATATGGTTCGCCTTGAGGTTCAGCGTTGGAATTCGTCGAACCTAAACGAATTTCGATTTTTTTTTAAAGTTCAGTGAATTTCAAACTCCAAGGATAAAATTCGCCGAACCCTGTGACATAGGACTCAGCCAGTCCATTCCCCTGTGGATAGTAATATGATGAATAGGATAGGATAATGCCATATTTAAAACATAAGTCATTCATTTTTTTGGAACTAAAAGCTTTGGAATTATCGATAGTTATTTTTAGGGGAGTTCCGAATCTGCTGATGATTCTTTCCTAGATGAAGTCTATAACAACCTTCTCAGTGGCAGTCTTAGTGGGTATAGCCTCTACCCACTTGGTGAAATAATTGGTTGCTATGAGAATCCAGCAAAAACAGTTGCTAGAGTTATCCTTAAATTTTCCAATGAAATCAAGCCCCCACTGCTGAAAAGGGGCAGGGACAACAATCGGAGTAAGGGGAAGAGCTTCCAACTTTTGCTTCCCAGTGAACAGCTGACACTCTTGGCAACACTTGATATGCTTGTGAGCATCTACAAAAATGGTTGGCCAATAATAACCAGCTCTCAAGATTTTGTGGGCAGTTGTATTTGCTGCATAATGGCCTCCACAAAATCCTGAGTGAAACTCTGCTAATATCTTCTTAGAATCCTGTTCGTTGATGCACCTAAGTACGATACCATTTGGGTTCCTCCAACCCAGACCCTCTTGGGTAAGGCAATACCTAGCAGTCTTAAGTCTTAAAGCCCTACGCTTGTGTCCTTTTAGGTGATCAGGGCAAGAGAGATGGAGAAGGAAGAAGATGATGTTGGAATACCAGTGATTATCAAGCTCTTGAAGGGAAGGAGTCATGGTAGTCTGAGGAATATCATTTTTTGCAATCATTTCAATGGATTCTTTGTTTTTATGAGTAAGCATTCTAGCAAGGCCTTGTCCCTTGATCAATTCAGTGGGATTTATTTCCACATCATACTGTCACGTCCCCATGCCTCCGACTGGCGAAGAGGATGTGACCCATGGCTCAAACCACCCGGGCTAAGAGCCCCGTGAACATATGCATACATGAAAATTGCTGAAACAGAATACTTAACAAAGATTTTGAACTAAAAACATGCACATATGCAGTTACTCATCATACACAGCGGAAACCAACAGCATTCAGTCATGAATGCATTTATCATGTTCATCATATCATTAATAGAAAAGATAGTTGCAGAAGTAAAATGCACAAGATCACTTATCTTATGAAGAGCTTTGATCCGTAACTAGCTACGTCGTTGCAACGTTCCACCCAACCATAGGCCAGCGTGCTCCTTAATCTCTCAGCAATGCTTCCACCCCTGAGCTGGGTATGATTCTCCAAGGAATATGGGAACAACAAGCTTACACATAGCCAAGGATACACAAAACACACAGTCAAGCCAACAGAGTTGGGTTTATCAGGCCATTCAGGAGCTGGAGAAGGCAAATTGCTAAGCTAGTTAGCCCATTACAGAGCCAAGAACACCTACACCAGAACTAGCCTGACCTCTAAGACACCCAAACACACCCAACACAAGGAATCAGTCCCTTCTCTGCTACACAGTCCCTCAGGCCCTGCATTCCCTTCCAGTGCTATTCAGGGGTGATGGAGAAGAAGGCCAGCCCTCTAGCTCTATCTGTCTGGGTTCCAGCCACCAGGTTTATCAAGCAGAACTCAGCCCCATCCTTTCTCTCTACACAGTCCGAAGACCGACCATTGCACTCAGGTAATCGCTCAGAAATTACAGCTGAACAGGGGGAACGATTTCTGAGTCGTTCTTGGCCTTTTCATGGCCAAAACGACTCCCAACAATCGAATTACACAGCCCCAACTAAACAGTAAACAGGTGGGAAGAACAATAGTTCCAATCTCAGCATTAAAATGACGGAAATTACACAACCATACCGGTTTGTAAGGAGAACATACAGCTGAGGACGTGAATGGCTCTTCTCAGGAAATTCGTGGGTGAAAACGCATAGCTCTCAGCTCGCTATGTGAGCCCAAAACAGAAGGATACCTGTGCGTGGAAACAATCCGACCCTGTGAGGAAATGAACAAACAATGGAGGTCCTACGTGAGGAAAACAGCTCCGTTTTTGTCCGTGGATGAACAAACAACAGCAAGGACGTGAATTGGAAGTGCGTGAGCCTTCAGCACAGTCGTGGGAGAGTCGAATTTCCTGCGTGAGTGATGGCAGTCATTTTTCCCCAGCCATTGTGAAGTCAACCAGGGTGGAGTGTGCGTATGGGTGAGGACTGATAGTCCTGCCACACCCATTCCTAGACAATAACTGCCTCAACTACCAGCAAAGATTCTTAATGAAGGTGGTTGGAAATAAGACAAGGGAAGAAGACACATGGGTTTTCTCTCATTGGCCAAGGTTTAACAATTTCCCCACCCTTATCCTTGTGAAAATCATGCCCCTTTCTCATTTTAGTTGCCGCGATCGTAGCTGGTCGGGTTCATTTAATTAATTATAGATGCATATTTACATGATGACCAACATAATATATGCTGCATGCCCCGATATACCATCGGTGACAATTCAAATCCAAAGCATAACATAACCGATCAATGGCGGGGTCTTGGACTTTAGCTCCACACCATGATCATTACAATATATATATATATACATCATATACATCTAATGTAATGAGGTCAAAACCGGGACATTACACATACTCCTGGATCTTGGACACCCATGTTCCCCTTATTCCTAAACAATCCTTTTGAGAAAGGATATCCTTAACCGCAGTGTGGGGAACATATCCGATAACCTTGGAATACTCGATATAAGTCCTGAAATGTTTTAAAGATTTAACCAAGGCATAAGCCTGCTTCTCCATGATGGTATACTTTAGTTCGGAATTCTGCAAGGCTCTACTCATAAATGCTATGGGCTGCCCGAATCCTTCAAAGTTCTTTTGGAACAACACATCGGCAATGGTGTCTTCAGAAGCAAATGAAAAGATCATGAAATCCTTTGCGTAATCTGGGCTGACTAAGACTGGAGACCTGGTAATGGCATTCTTTATCAAATCAAAGGCTTTCCTTCCTTCACTGGTCCACACAAACTTGGTATTTTTCTTAAGTAAGGTTTGCATGGGCTTCATTAATTCGGCCAATTTTGGAATGAATCTTCTGATAAAATTTATATGACCATTGAAGGACTGGAGGGATTTAACATTCTTAGGGAGGGGAATCTTTCTGATGGCCTCTACTCTTTCAAGATCAATTTTGACACCGTCCTTGTTGATGATGTGTCCTAAGAGTTTTCCCTCTTCTATGCCCAACACCGACTTAGCCGGATTCAAAGAAATGCTATACTTCCTACATCGCTCGAAAATCTGCCTAAGATGACCAACATGGCTGGATCTTTCTTTTGAAAAAATAGTGAGATCGTCTTGATATATCTCAATGACTTTGCCAATCAACTCCTTGAAAGCATAATCCATGGCCCTTTGGAAAGTAGCTCCTGCATTTAAAAGGCCAAAGGGCATTCTCAGATATTCAAAAGTGCCCCAAGAAGTTGTGAAAGTGGTCTTATGCCTATCTTCCTCTTGAATGACTACCTGATTATAGCCAGAAAAACCATCTAGCATCGACATCATGCTTGATCCAGTGACCCGTTGGAGGAGGGTCTCCATGTTGGGGAGGGGGTAATTGTCCTTCTGACATGCTATGTTTAGATTTCTGAAATCTATACATATCCTTATATTCCCGTTCTTCTTTCTAACTATGACCAAGTTAGAACACCATGTTGAATGTCTTGTAGGAGCTATTATTCCTGCTACTAGCATTTTTTCTAACTCCTTTTTAATGATTGGTGCTACCTTAGGGTTTATTTGCCTAAGTTTTTGTCTGAAAGGATTGCCTTTTTGACATTCCGGTTTCAAGGGAATAGTATGTTGAAATACATCTTCCCTATAGGCTTTGAGTTCATCATAAGTAAAGGAAAATACATCCCTATACTCTTTGACCAGATTTATGAGGCTGTTCCTTTCTTTTTCAGAAGTACCTTTTCCAATTTTTATAATTTTAGGTTCTGTTTCCGTCCCAATGTTGATTTCAATGTAATCCCCCGGTTTCATTTGCTCAACATTGCTTTTTCTTCTGTCCTGTCTGTCAAAGATGTTTTCTAAGGCAACTAGACCATGTGGGACAGGATTGTTAAACGGGTCACCTTCTCCATAATATTTTTTGTTTTCTTCCTGATCATTTACTTTAAAGTTTAGGAATTCATCGACATTATGAATAGATCTCAAAATTTGCTCATCGTCTTTGAAGACCTGCCAATGTTCAACATTATCAGGAACAGAAGGTCTAAAGTTAATCTCTAAAGGACAATCCCCCTCTAACATCTCATCCGATGGCTGAAGAGTTGACGCTGAAACTGCAAGCTTGTCTGAGGCACTATTCTGATCTCTAGGGACAACTTCTATGTTAAGGGCATCAAAGAATTCCATTGTATCCCAGATTGCATTTCTATATTTTTTAAGTCTTTGACACTTACATGCAAACTGGCCCTTAACCTGTTGGACAATTAAGTCAGAGTCCCCTTTAATATTAAGCAACTTGATCCCCATGTCCTTGGCAATCTCAATGCCCAGTAGAAGTGCCTCATATTCCGCCACATTGTTAGTTGCTTCAAATTCCAATCTGAAAGCAAAGTTGAAAACCTTACCCTCTAGTGAAATAATGACAACACTAGCCCCCTCGCCTATTCTAGAGTAAGCACCATCAAAATTCATTTTCCACGATTCACTAAGTTTTTCAGTTTTTATCTCTTCTTGGAGGGGTTCCAAGAAGGTGGATTTGATTTGATATGAACCATTTTCATCAGTGTGGTAAGCATACTCATTCAATGGTCTTTGAGGGTTTTCAACATGGTGTCTTTTTTCCTTTTCAAAATGCAACTTAACAAGTGAAAACTCCAATGTTGGTATGGTGGCATAGGTCCAATCCATCTGGATTGATCCTCCCAAAGTGGCACCCCATTTCCTAGAAAGCAACATACCCCATTTGTCCGGAACATCAATAACAAGGATTTCCATGGTGATCTGGATATCTGGATACTTAGCCAATCTAACTAACTGATTCTCAATCATCCCTTCAACTTTAACCGGCCTAGAGTCCATGGCACATACATTCTGGTATGGCCTTGTGGTTCTTAAGTCAAGCTGCTACATGACTTTTTTGGTCATGATACTGGAACTAGATCCCGAGTCTAACATACAATTGTGTAGAAGAAGATCGCCCATCATTAATGATACGTAGAAATGGGGATGATCTTCTTTTCTTGGGTCCCTAGTATGTAGAACTATAGGTGGATCGGCAAAGACATTATTTGAAGTTCGCTCCACGGTATCAGAAAAAGTGACCATTTTAGGGGTAAGGGGCTTTACAGGACTTGAAGGACTTTCTTCAGTTTGAGGATCAACATTACTCGGCGGATCTAGGATTTTCAAAAGTCTCTCTCTTTGGCCAGGGATTTTACATAATTCAAGGACTGGAAGAGGGACTTTTGTGTTTGCTAGCCAATTACCTAAGTCAAAACTTAAATCAACAATTTCTTTAGTTTCTACTTCTTTGGGAGGATTAGGGGCTGTTACCTTAGGACTATTCTGTGCAGAAGACCCCTTTCTTTGATAAGTTATTCCCTTGAAGTTCTGAGTGTTGTTGATCTGCTCGGCTGAAGGCATCTCACCATAGTACTGAGTTAAGTTGTCAACTTTCTTTTCATAATGATTGGCCTGTGGCCAATTTCCGATGGGGATGCTAGGGATGTCATCTATGTTGTTGATAAAATCAGTCTCGCTTGTTGACATATTCGGACCACAACCTTCAGGGTGGCCATGCTCCTGAACATAGCATGCATAGTGGCAGCCAGATTCCCTGTGGAAATCTCTGCATGCTCTACAAAATGGCTTATACTGTTCAACCATGTTAGCGGCCTCTAGCTGATGGGGAGGCCTCTGCTCATGGTTGGGAGGCTTTCTTTGCCAAGTTGGCTTGGCAGGAAAGGTTCTAGGAGCAGGCTGAGTTTGAGTTCTTTTCATCGTTATCACCCTATTTTGAATCTCCTTCAACTGCGCTAAGTGTGTTTGTTCTGCTTCCTCCATATTTTTCTTCATCTCCCTTTTCATTTCAATCATCTATTTTTCATAGGCATCCTTCATAGCTGATAAAGGATCCTTTTCTTTAGGTTCACTAATTTTCAAAGGGGTTGAAGACCTTGAATAACCGTGGAGGTTAGATTCACCAGATGACTGCATGTTCAGATCAATTTTAATTGCCATTTCCTGAGCTTGGAGCAAATTCGCAGGCTCCTTGTCTCTGATCTGGTACTGCATTTTTCCACTAAGTGCCCCGATGTAATAGACCAGGATGGTTGGTGCAGTTGGGGCATAATCAGTAGGGATGGCTTTAGACAATTCAGTGAACCTAGTATTGAACTCGTCCATGATTTTCGTATCCTTCTTTTTTATGTTGGTCAAGGACGCAAGTTGATGCCGAGGTTCTTTCTTTTCACCGAACTTGTTGGTGAAAGAGGTTTTGAAAACGGCTAGAGTGTTAAAAGCATTATCTGGTAAATTTTTATACCAGTCGCCGGCCTTTCCATCCAAAGATAGAGCAAATAAATTCATATATACGTCATCATGTTGGTAGTCGGATCACTGACATAAGCATTGATGCACCTAGAAAAGTTCCTGAGGTGCATGGCAGAGGTAGTGGCATCAATGCTTGTATACATCAGGAGCTTCTCGACAGCTTTTTCTGGAAGACGGAGGGGTTGACCTGCTATCTGAGAAAAGTCAAGCTGAGTAAAATACTCGCCCATTATGTCGGAAACAGAGGTATTAGTGTTTTCTGGAAATAAAAGGTGGATGTCTAAAACAGACTCAGATCCAAGTTCTGCAAGGATCCTACAAGAAGCTAGTTTGTTCAGTCTCCTCCTATAGACTTTTTCAGGCTCAGGGATGAAATCGAACAAACCTTCAGAGTTTCTTCTAGTAGAATACCTTGAGTTGTTAACTGACAGTGGAGTCGCTAGGTGGACTTAAGTCTAATTTTGGAGAGTGATCAGACTAAAAATCTACCAAAAAGGGGAAAAAGGTAAAAAAATAAAAGAAACAAAGGTCATCCAGCAACAAAAATATTTGTCCCCGGCAACAGCGCCAAAAGATGTTGTCCGCCAATTGCACACCAGCAACAGAAATCTAATGAAAGCTATCTCCTCACTTAGGAAAGTGGGAGAGGTGTGACCTTGGGGGCAAGCACAGAGCTAGGTACTGTCACCTACTCCTAGCTCCTCCGTTTAGGCTAACTCCTAACGAAGCCAAGGGGGGGTAGTCCCTACAAAAGAGTTTTCTAAGGCTCTTAAGTTGTTAAAGTGTTTTAATTAGTTGCGAATGCGGATGGGTGTTTTCAGGAGTTATTATGATTAGAAGGTGTTTTACTTATTATGAGTTTGACACATAAAACAAAGCAATCCACGTTGCTAGCAAGAGATTTAAAAGATAAGAAATAATTCAAGACTTCATAAATGTGCATTCACAGATAGAAATTAAAGAGGCCAACGACAATTGATCCCAATATAACAGTTATGCGGATTAAAAGACCAGTGCCTTATGGAGTCAAAATACTGAAAATGCGTAAAGAAATTAACAGCAAGTCTTGAAATAAAACTATTGAATATTAGGTTGCGCAAGTGCTCTTGGTATATTTTTAAGGATTTTAAATGATCTTGCTTAAGGTGTCTGGAAATCCTAACCGAAAATACCTTCAGTGGCTCCGTTCAAAGACATGACCGACCCGTCTGGAATCATAGCTAGGTGTTCAATAACTTAACCAATTGTGTCCAGATTGGGTTGCCCGGTGCCCACACTTGGAATTTTCCCACTACCTGAGTATTTTATCGAGACAACGTCGGTGCGTTGGTTATGGAGAAAAGTTTTAATTGTGTTGTTACTACGGTCTTAGCAAGTCTGTTCACCATTCTGAGTACGAGCCCAATTGGAAAATTGGCAGAGCATACTAGGTGAAGGATATCAATGAAGTAAATTAATTAGAGGGGTGTGTGTTGAAAGTTTTATTAATTCAATTAATTAAACTCTCTGACAGAGAGTGCTCTTGACCTTGTCTTATGATAGTGGTTCAAGAGTCTTATCTGATCTAGATGCCTAATGCAAGGATTATGCAAGACTAATGATGCTCTCCGGTAGAGAGTGCTCTTGACTTGTGTTTCTGCAAGTTCAAGAGTCTTACTTAAGAATTAATTGATTAAACACTTAATGGAAAAATAATAAAGATCTAATTTACCCAAGAGTCTCTTTCAGGCTTCTTAGGGCCCTAATCGGGAAAGCAAGGGGGTAAGTATACTAAAAGAAAGATGTCACATTCAATTTGAATAATCAAAACAATACTTTTTAACTCATTTTTTATGAACAACAGATTAATCTAATATGCACCACTTGACTAAGATTACATGATTATACTACACTATTCTACCATTAGCAATTAAAATGGAAAGCATGAAAGAGAGACGATACAGGCTTCCCCCAAATGGGGGAAGAAAAGTGTGGGAGCTATAATCCCACTCGCTTTTTATTAATTTACAATTTTTTGATGACTTGTGTTTTGCCTTTTTCTGGAAGAACAGGGAAAGAAAGGGATGAAAGAAGAGGGAGAATGTCTTTTTGCACTTCTTGCTTGCTCTCTTACTTGCTTTTAGCCTTTGGGATTTTCTCAATTCCTCCTGCAAATAAGAGCTTTAAACAGTTTAAACGTTATGCATTAGTTAATACTTTAAAGACAAATTACAAACTAAAATCTCGAAAACGAGGGCAAAAACCAGCAATGAAAAAAGAGGAAAGAGAGAGGAGAAAAACCAAAAAAGAGGAGAGAGAAAAGGTGGGAAAGAGGGTTGTCATAAATGAAGGAAAGGGGCTGTCCAAAAAGCAAAAAGAAGGCTGCAAAACAGTAAAAAAGAGGGCAGCGAACAATCAAAAGAGGGCTGTCCAAAAAAGGAGAAAGATAGGGCCAAAAACTAGGGCAAAAAGGGGCCAAAACTAGGGCAAGAGAGGGCTTCCCAAAAACAAGAAAAGGGGCTGCAAACTAAAGCAAAAAGAGGGCAGCGAAGAAGAAAAAGTAAAGGCAAGCCAAACAAGGCAGTGGGGAGGAAGCCTAAAGGTTGAAAAAAGTGAACTAGGGCTTCCTAAGTGACCGGTAACCAAAGAACATTAACTTATGAAAATTTAAGATGGAGCTTTGGAGTAAGATCTCCTTGTGTTTTTCCTCTTAGAAAAAGCCAAACTCTGTAGGTCCTGAAAGACAACAATGTTAGAGAGTTCTTATGATGATGGAGATGAGATTGATGCAACTGAGCTCGCACCCTTCTCCAAACGGCAAGATCTGTTAAGACAATCCAACTCGAAACCCAGTGAGATCAAACAAAATAACTAGTATGCTATGAATATTTAAACCAAGATCAATACTTCATATAACTGAATACTTGTACTCATCTAGATTATGATAAACTTTGCATAATAATCCAACTTGACAACAACAAATGGAAAATCTTATGTTCTAACAATAGACTTCTAAAGCTAGTTATTTGATTCAACATGAGTAACAAATTGAAAGCAATGAAAGAGATCACCTCATAATAAACACATCCACCAATGAAGAAACAATCCCATAGACCTCCAAAGTCGAAAAGTTTTATTCAATAAAATAATGATTACAATTTTTGCAGAGTTTCTATGCCCGAAAGTCCATCTGAATAGAGCTAAAGGAGCCTCTATTTATACAATGAGAGAGTGCTAAAACCCTAAAACCAAATCACATATCCTGACCGGCTTGGTCACATAACTGAGAATCCAAACCTAAAATGAAGAGCTGGGAGTGAGGGGAGGCCTCCACCTAGGCAAGGCGCCCCCACTCCAACTCTAAGCACTGAAAACAAGCCATAAATGAAATGAGCCCACACGTGTGATGACGCCCTCATGAGGAGAGAGGGGCGTGAGCTAGTAGGTGAAGGCGTGATCTAGGTAAGGAGGAGCCACACTTAGGTCTGGAAAGGCCACTGCTGGTGTAATCTTCAGTCTTCACCTTGATCAAATCATCAAACCAATGAGTGCTCTCCATCTCATCAAATTCGGGAGTTTAGCTGGAGATGACAAACCTGTTAACTGAATATAACTTTATTGCTCACTGAATGCTGACTGAAGTTGAGTTATCACAACTCCAATCATCATAAATGCCCAATGAGATGTCATTTAGCCTTTTATTTCGCTGAATTTGGATTAATTTGGAGAGTTTTAATTTTCTCCAAAATAATCATTTTTAATAAAAACTCCATTTTTTCCCAAAAATGACTTTTTTGAGAAAATGTGCGTTAGGTGTCCGATTGATGATCTGAAAGTTGGATCTGACTGGCTGGTTGATCAAGAATGATTTTTGGCTTAAGGTTAGAGCCTTCAATCACTGAATTTGGGGTTCGGATGACCGACTTATTACAAACGGGATTTTTCCATTTAATTTATGGAAAAATTAATTAAAAAACTTAGGGAAATAATTAAAAAATTAACAAAAAAAAATTTTAGCCTGTTCGAAAAAAAAAATTTGAATTTTTTTTAAAGATCCTATTGACTTAGGACATGACCATGCTCTATTCTAACAATTTCTAGTAGGTTTATAAACACTTAGTTAGGCTCTAATAACCCCCCAAGGCCCAGAATTCAAAATCGGGCATTCCAGCTTTGGAGGAAGCAGGAAAAAACCTCATCAATTATACTCGGCTATAGGCAAAGCATAATTGTCAAGGGAAAAAAACTCCTTGGAATACCTTAGTTGAGATTCTACGTCTCAGGAGACCGAACCACTCAAAAATTCCCTACTAGCACATTTTATTACAAACCCTGCGGGGCCATGGTCAAAATTATTCAAATGAAAAACTGGCTAGCCAATATTGGTTAGACATGAAGACGGATCAACTGATACACTGGAATCAGACATTGAACATGTCTGTCAACCGGTGGCTCCTCAGGTAACCCAACTATGGTACAAAAAATTTGGTAACACAATTTCAAATCATATGATATAACTCTACAATACATCATTAGCCAAGTAGAGGGGGCACCCTTGGGGGGCTATCTTCACTGGCTGAGCCAAGATAAAAATAATCCAAACAACTGCTGATTGAAAATTGTTGGAGGACTAAAAACTTTTGAAGGACTATCCGGTATGCTGAGACACATCATCTGTCAAAATTCCAATCCATTTTCTTGACCCAGGAGGCCAAATCAATTTTTTCAGTGATTTCTCTAGTTTATTTTTGCTGGTACAATCTTTGGAAAATGATAAATCCACCATAACTATGTCCAGCGTGCAAACTGACTATTCTAGATGATCTGGAGACATAGAATAATGGTATAAGAGACTACTCATACCCCCTGGAACACTTCTTTGCTCTAGGAGAACCAGACATACTGCCATATGGAATAATATTTGATTATTTGGCCAATAATTAAGTGATAATAATCACTTATCAGGAGAACCAAGGCCAAACTCTCAAAACTGAAACCGTAGTATTGGTCCTGAGCATGTCTGGAACAAATATATACCATGTTTTTTGAGTCACTGTCTTGGGAACTATGCCTGACTTGGTCAACTGGGTTGACTAGGTCAAAGTACCCAAAATCAAGGTGAGATACTATATCAATATGATCCTGTAAGCATCTAGGGTAAGAAATGCTCCAATAATGTATATCAAAACCAAGCTTAAATTAGTTATTCATAATCATGGTGACAAATAATAATAATAATAGCAAGATATACCTATGCTTCTAAAGAATTTTGGAACTTCCTGGAAGTCTGCTCGTTCATGCCATACTTACAAAGGGTAAGCAATGTGCTACAAGTGGGTGAGGATGGAAGAACAAGGTCAAGGCAAAGGGGAATGACTTTTATCTGACTTTGACGAAGTGATCTATCCAAATGACTTTGACTATCTTGAAGTTTCTTTGGTTCAATGCTCTTGCTAAAGGTGATGCTATAATTTGTTGGTTAAACACGTGCACACAGAGGTATCTAGGGTTTTTCTTGATATCTCTTTGTTAATTGTTGATGAATTATGTATGTTTATGGATTGAATGGTAGCCATTAGGGTTGCATTTTGTCTTGGCTATATCTTTCGTCAGCTTTTAGTCACCTTGGTTGTAGAAGTGCGTCCTTACAGAAGTCCTTTTAGGGTTAGAACCTTAGGACTTCAGGGTTTGTTGTAAAACCTAGGCTAACCTTCTCAAGAGGTAGGTTAGTCACTCCTTAGATGCCCTAGGTTAGGATAAGTTCCTCCTCCCTTTGTCCAGATCACTCTCTCTCTTCAAAACCTAGCATCTGGGGTTAGTTCTCTTGCATTGGCATGTGTAAATTTGCATTTTCATGGCAGAATTAGGGATATAATTAGGTCTGGTTTTTTATGGTGAAAACCCTAAAAATAAAAAATAAAAAATAATTTTTCAAATTTTATGGCCCTCCTACAATTTTGCCCTACCTTCCTACAATTTTTCCCTGCCTTTTCATCCCTAGAAACCTTAGGGCGATTTTTTTTGAAGACCTAAAAACCTTAAAACAGTCCTAAAACCATAACCTACCTTTATTTCTCCCTCTACATCCCTTCTTCTTTCCTTCTCCACCTACAACTGTCCTTTTTTCTTCCCTACCCCCTACGGTACTCACCTTTAAGCCCTCATCCCATTCCTTTGTGTCCTTGGTGCCCTCACTAGGGTCTAAACAGACCTCGGCCAACCCTAGTTAGGCTTGGTTTCCTCCTTTTAGGGTCTATCACAGGCCTAACCAGCCAAGGGACAACCCTTTCAGTGGCTGTCTTAGCCCTTAACTGCCCCCTTTTGTTACCCATACAAGGTCTGCACTGTATTTCAAACCTTCTCCTTGCCACCCAAAACAATGTAAGCACCTAGACACAACAAACAAATGATTGGTTATTGATTGGTTACAAACGATTAGCATTTTGGTATGATTGGTTATTGATTGAAGGATTGATTCTAGCCCTATTAGCAATTATTTATATCAGACTGTACATACAAAATTGTGTGGGATATGATCATAGTTTAAACTCCAATTATTGCCATACATTTGCTAATACTGTATGGTTGGCAGCGGTTGAATTCTTGAAGACTTTGTTTCAGACTTCCTTTTACACGCACAAATTGTTATATTTCGTGTGAATGAACAATCTGTGAGTCTAAATGGTAATTGTTTTAAAAACTAACCAATAAGCTATGCGTGGATAATGCTTACTGCCAGCACCTAGAAAACCGATACATTTGCCATTACTCATTAATCAACTAACTAGCAAACAGTATTATGTTGGTGTGTTTTGCACTTTATGTTGATATAAAGATTGAATTACATATTATTGTCAAATAGTGTTTGATACATGATTGAATGTGGCTGGGAGTACATTGAAGAGATGTGTTAATTCTGTATGCTCTACTACTGCTATATTTGTTGCCTACACTTATTCTTACACCACACTCATTGGTCAAACAAGTTGATATACTGGTTTGTATTTATCAAGTTCACATCTTTACATTAGTATATTGACTCCATTAAGGCACTGATCACTGACCTTCCAAAGGAAGACATTATTTTGTGTTTTAGTGTCCTTACAAACTTGCAATTAGGGCTCTCCCCTAGGAGGTTCCGATTTCCAAAAAGGTTTGGGGAAGTGGCTAAGGTGACAGTGGTCACTTTCTCCTTCATATGCTTATCGGTGACTAGTCCTGCTAGTTCATCCGATAACAGTTGAACAGAAAGATCCCATCTTGTATGACCATATTCACACACATGTAGTCAAAAGGTGGGAACATCTCAACGTTCCACTACATGCATTAGCATATGTATTGACACCAAAATATTATTTTCAGCCTTGGTTGTCCCAACCAACACCTAGGGGTGGGGTTAGGAGAAAGCCCCAGACAAATCCAAAGGTACAGATTGGGTATAACATGGCTTCTATAGACAAGCTGGTCCCTAATGTAGAGGAATGTGACTTATTGTGCAGTGAATTAAGCAAATACTTCAGTGAAGTTGGTCCATTTGGTACTTTGCATGCAACTAGAGATCGAGATAGGGTGCCTCCTATCTAATGGTGGAACATGTATGGCTCAACATGCTCATGCTTGAATACATTGGCAATCAAAGTGCTTTCACAAGTGGTTAACAGTTCCTCTGCAGAAAGGTGTTGGAGCACCTATAGCTCCATCCACTCAATGAAAAGATATCGATTAAATGAAAACCGAGCAGAGAACTCGGTTTGTGTACATTACAACTTGAGGTTGTTGACTGATTACTGTGAGCAGGCCAAAACTGATAGATCATATCTCACTTGGGACAACACTTTGGAGGAGCATAACTTGGAGGATGGAGCCTTAGCTTTAGAGCACTTGGAGGAAGATCTTTTGGGTGATGATGATGACCATGCATCAATAGCAACAACAATGCCACCGCCATCTTCTACCTTGTTTCCAGATGCACTATCTTTGACTAGAGGTTCAACTTCACGACCTCCATCTGCATTAGTGGGGGGCGGTCGTGCAGGACCAAGTCTTGGACGTGGCTCAACATCGGTGACTACTGGGGATGATAATCCCATTGTTCAAACTCATAGAGCATGGGAAAAGAAAATGGAAATTTCTTGTGGCAAGAGGAAACATACACACAATCTACTTTTCTTGTCTTTTCTTTTTTACGGTATTTTCAAGTTTCTGCACTATTGACTCTTTTATATTTATTATGGTATATTTTGTAAACATTAATGATTACATGGCAATTCAATTTTGAAGTTTGAAGTTGAACCTACCTTTGAAGTTCATTATTTGGCATTTGCAACTTTGCATGATTGAGTCATTGACAGTTGATTGCATAAAGCATATTATAACTCTTTGGTAATGAATATGATGCTTCGTGCTCTGTTTCAACTTTTATTTTTGTTTCATGGCTGAACTGGTGATGTTCTATAGAATCTAGACTATAGTTTGGTTATGAGTACTAGTGATGACAAAATGTTATATATTGAAAATGTTGATGTTACAGAATCATGAATATAGGACATATGGTTGATGAAATCACTACTAGATGATTGATGATTGATGAATGATGTTATATGGTATTATGGTTTATTTCACGTTTTTATGATTTCTGTAACTAATTCAACATTCTACGTGCATTTGTTGACATATATGCATCAAATATATATATATATATATAATTTAAAAAACGCTTCCAAACCGGAAGCTTTTGAAAATTTCGCATTTCACTCTCGCTCCCGCTTCCGCTTATATATATATAATATAAAAAATGCTTCAGAAACGCTTCCAAACCGGAAGCTTTTGAAAATTTCGCTTTTAGCTACCGCTCCCACTTCTACTTCTCGCTTTCGCTTCCACTCCCAAGTAACAGTTATAGAATATACTGGGGAATTTACTAGTTTTAACCCCACTCATACAAACAATATCAAAAGCATCTGCATCTTTAGAGACATGCATAGAGGAACCAAGAAACTCGGCATGAGGATGTGTTAGATGACTCCTTGGCTTCTGCATACTTGGGCTTTTGTGGAACCACATTTAAGGTTCTGTAGCCCCTTGGATTCTATTAGCCCGTGGTTTTTGAAGATTCATCTTTTGCTAAACTTTGCTTTGCACCATCACTAAGTCAAAACTGAGCCACAATAAGTTCCTCAACTCAAGCATTCCTCCTCGACATATGTGCAAAGTGGCTCCAATGCTCCTAGGGCTCAATGCTCAACCTCCAAGTGCATAACACGCTCCTCTTAGGTGGTTACTCTACATGTTTTAAGTGCCCATCATGCTCAACTAGTGCACCCTTGTAGAAGATGTCAAACCACCACATGTTTGCCAACTACCACATCAAGAAAAACACGTCCCAAACTGTAATCCCAAGGAAAGCATACACATGCTAATATCTCCAAATGTAAGTCAACCAGAATACAACAAAGGAGCTGCAAGTCCTCCACATCATATGAAGCTCTTCCCCAACCAGGTGAAAACAGTTTTGGAGCAACCAAAAGCTAACACAACTAGATTAAAATGACCTCTTAAAAATATCTTAACCTAGCAATGGATATATAAACATGGTAAAGAGCTTGGGACTAATGGTGAGGAGTGATGTCTTTCTCACCATTGACCAAAGTTCTAATCCCACAACAATTGTCCTGGCCCCTGAAGGCGGCAACCGTGTGATGCAACAAATTAAATATAAGCTGCTCCATTCTCTACCGAAAGGTTCTTCTGTGTGTATATATATTTACATGGTAATGAATTAAATGATTTAAACTATGATTGATGGGTAGCTCTAATATTTGCTTTTTGACTTTTATTATTTCTGTGTTTTCTCTTATTTTAATTATTAAAGTAGTTTGGTTAAGTAAAATATTCAATCATTCTAGTTTTCTTTGTGCTTTCATCATCTAGGGAAATACATGGGCTTACATGCTTAAACTCCCTATTCATTCTTAGTACATTAGCACCAATGTTGCGGAAGGTCTGGAAATAAACTTATCAAAAATATTTGGAAAATATAGACCTGCATAAACTTGGACCTGAAAAACAGAGATATTTACAACACTTATTAGCACTGGTTACTGATGATTATAAATTCAGAATTCCATAAACATATGGTCCTTCATTGTCAAATTTATTCTACAATTGATTTCCTATATTAGAATATGATTTTGTAAATCATTTCAGGATGTGGGTTTTAAACGTGATTGCAAGAATTTGTTTAATACATTAATTTCAATGTGTAATCTTTGTAAGATCATTTTTATGTGCTATCCACAAAATTTTAAGAATTGAAACTAAAGTTTCTAATTCCAATTTGTAATTAGTTTGTTCTGGTAGGAGCAATTCAAAAATTAGTGTTCGTGTGATAGCACCTTACCAGGCACAAGTTCTTTTCCTAGATGGTAAGCTAAGCACAAAAGGTAAATGGAAGAACACTCTTGATGTAGAGGTTAAATTGGTTGATGGGTTTCAAGGTGGAGAAAAAGATATTATAATAATTTCCACTGTTCGTACTGGAAGAAAAATTGGCTTCCTTTCTAATCGTCAGCGCACTAATGTGGCTTTAACACGTGCAAGGTAACTTTGTCCTTCTTTCCCATCTCTTTGGATTCAGAATCTTGCAAGCTTTAATTGTAATGCTTCATAATTCTTTACTTTGATTATGGGAAATAGAATTCAATTGTAATGCTCCATAATTCTTTACTTTGATTATGGGATCTAAGCATGCCGCTTTATTGTTTCTCAATAGGTATTGTCTTTGGATTGTTGGGCATGGGCGAACACTAGTGGAAAGCAAATCTGTATGGAAGAAGATTGTAAAGGATGCCATTTCAAGGAAGTGTTTTGTTATCACCCGCCTTGTAGTTGCCTACTTGTGGTGGATCCAAAATGGATGGTAGAGGGGCAAGCAACTAAGGGGTGGAACCACGACTGCCTAGACTCCCAAATGGATGGTTGTCACGTCAATCAAGGCAGCCTTCACTTTAGATTATTCTAGTCCAGGACAACAATGGGGGAGACCTGGATCTACTCCCGACAGGAGAGATCAAACCTAGACACCAGAAGAAGATCAAATGGGGCTTCAGGGTACTTAAGGTGTAAGGTGAATGTGAACCCTAGCTCTAGGGTTTAGGTACTAGCAACTGTCTTAGGACACGTAACTATAAAAGGGCAAGCACGAACAGAGTTGGGACTATCCAGTACCTAGAAATCAGACTCAGTAAAAGGTGTTTGAGCTATCAGTGAATGTTGGTAGATGGCAAAGGCTAAGAGCCTAAGGGCAGCGCTAGCTTGGAGATCAGTGCTTTGTATGCATTGGAAAATGGAGTTAGTAGTAAGACAACATTTCAGGAAACCCACTTGGGAAAACACCTTGATCTACAAACCCAGAAAGCAATTGGTCCAGAAAAGCCAAGGTATAGGAAAACCCGCTCAGTAGATGGCTAGCGCTAGGGCCTAGGAAGACAAATCTGAAGTTTTAGGGGGTATCGAAAGGCTGATGGCTTAGCGTTGAGGATGAGAAGAGATTAGGGAGACCTGATCTACAAGCCCAAATCAAGAAAACAACAGAAAAATCAGATCTAGAAAAGTCAAAATATGATGATGGGGCTAGGAGACTGAAAACTGAATTTTTCAGATCTAGGGAAAACCAGGAGGAATCAACTCAGCATTGAGGGTGTTCTGGGATGCTTGGGACCCGATCTATCAGCCTATCATGTCAAATTTCAGAAAAACCTACTTTTGAAAAGGCCAATTTTCAGTGAGGGCGCTAGAGCAATTTTAATCTTTTTTTAAGATCCCGGTCAAACTGTTGAGCCTCTTGACAGTGTTGGGGTTGATTTGGACTTCCCAAGACCCGATCTATCCATCTGTGAAGTCAGAAATCAGAAAAACTCAAAACCCTAGCAGGTCAATTTTTTCAGTTGGGGGTTATGTAGTTTTCTGCTGAAAAATCAGATCTAGGTCAATATATGGGAAATTTGACCAGCATTCCAATTGATTTAGCTAGAGAAAGGCCCGATCTATGAAACCCAGAAATGGTTTGGCAAAAGATCGGACGGTTACTTGATTATTTGATTTTTTAGGTTTTTATGGTTTAGGAGTTTTCAGAAAAAATAGTTAAATTTCGGCAAGGTACAATGGAATAAGATCAGAAAAGAAGAACTTACCTATGGATGTTACCTAGATAAGCTTGTAGAAGTCTGTAACAGTGACGATCCTAGCTATCTCGATCAATTCTGGAAGATCCCCGTGACTTCTATGGCATATGCAAGCTCCAAGCCATCAAAGCGCCCCCTACCCTGCATGAGCAAACGTCAACCATATCAGATTTGCACATACAAAATAAAGAAACTGAATGCTACAAGACAGTAAAATGGAGTAATCATAGATTGCAACGAAACTAATGAAAACCCCCTGATCCAAGACGAAGAGAACAGAGTGAGTTGAGGTCCCCCTACAAAAATGCTCTAGCCAACACGCCCTCCTGTAGACAAAACAATGATAGCCACGAAAAAAAAATAGATCTCACGAGAATTTCCACGATGCTAGTAAGCTGAAGACAAGCTAATCACCATTTGAGCACATCAGATGCAAAGCAAATCCAGAAAAATTTCCACAGAAAAAGTATTTCTATTATTCAGATCCAAGAGCCAAAGACCCCCTACAAATGAGAAGCTCTCTCCTTTAAATAGAAATGAGAGAGCCTCAATCATAACCAAATCCTAACCACTTTCAAAACGAGTGGCTAAGATTAAAAGATGAAATGTTCTAATCAATAGTTGAGATGAGCTCAACATACAATACAAGGATCAATATAATTATAATTTACCAAAGTGGACTTAAACAACCCAAATAAAGGTAACCCACTCAACAAGAAATAAATGAAAGCACATGGTGGGTCCAAGGAGTGTTTGACTAACTCCCTTTGGGTGTCCCCATGGCATAATAAATAATATAAAAATTTAAAATTTTGACTTTTGTGCCTTCTTGAGGAAATTGTGGGTTTCCCAAAAAGCTCCAGAAAATATATAAAATTTGCTCAAAAATTGGTGCGGGCCCCATAAAATGCTGAAACTGCTGGAGAAGGTGTGGAAGACATCACTCTCATCATTGTGACTCACCCCATGCCATTTGTTTGCCTCAGTAGCCCAAATCAATTTCTTCAATAACCATTTGATCATTTTTTAATCTGCCTCGGGAAACATGATACTGCTAAAACAGCCTCCTAGGGTGCCTGCGTTGTCAAATTGAGCCCTCCAAGCTCTCTGGGATGGGGGTAAAATGGTACAAACAAGTGTCTGCACCCCCCTATGCCCATACAATGCCCTAGGAGATCCAACTGAAACATCTCCCTGCTCAAACAAATCAATCTGTGAAGAAAAATTGCATCAAAAAAGCAGAATAAGCCTAATCACATCTGTAAGTGCCCGGAAGTGGAAATAAACTGTCTCAATGGACTTAGAGAGTCCTAATCCATCAAAGGTGTATACTCATACCCCTCATAGGTCTCTGTCTGATCATCAATCATAACCTATAAACAATATAACCATCTGTGAATAATTAGACACCAATAATAACTCAGAATAGATCAATTTGTTGCAAGTGCTAAGAGTTTAAACCATGCTCTACAACTCATTCACGTAACAAAATCAACAAGTAGCATTCATTTCACTGGCGGTACATCAACAAATACTTATAAATATCAGGCTTTATTTATTATTACTTAGACTCAGACTTTCAAGACTGTAATCACTTCATAGCTGTAGTCATTTTGCTAGTGAAGGGTGAAAGCTGGAAATGACAAGGCTAAGGCAAAGGATGACCTCCTACTCAACATCATGACACTTTGGAGAAGGAAATGGAGAACTCACTATAACCAATACTGGACAAACAACAACACAAGGAATGGCAGTGCCTCACAAATGGATGAGTTGTTTAAAGAGTGCTTATTCAACTTAGGCATCATGTCTACATCAATCTTGATCCAATTTCATTAGGATCACATTTTATTCTGTGGCCTTTTTGGCCTATATGAACCCTTTGGGACTTCACCAGTGCTCAAAAGCATAGCTAATCACAGCTTTCATCCGAGCCATATTTATTTTTAACAAGGTCAACAATTCTTTGATATAACATTTTTTAACCATTGCTTTTTGGACCTTTTCTTATACTCTTCAAGGAGTATTTTAGCATTTCATTGCTCTTGCCCTTTTTACATATGTTAAGAAACACAGTTTTACAATTTTCATTTTCCATGGGTGCATATTTAACATTTCAATAAAAGTAGTACATGAGCTTTCAGTTTTAGCCAACAGCATCTCAAGTGACTAGGGGAAATTCTGCACAGTGCCAAACATCGGGACAACCGACCAGAATGATTCAGGCATACTATCCAACTTACCAAAGGCAAGTTTTGTCACCAACTCAGAGCTGAGACACAATGTAAACAGGGAGGCTTGTCCAACAAAGGTTCTAGCGGGGAAAAAGGTCCTCAATGCCACAAGTCAAGAAGTCAGTCGGGTTGAAAATTAAACTGGAAGGTAATGGATGGATGAAGACAATGAAATGATGAAGCCAATCACTAGCAAGCCAAAACAATGGTGGGAATGACTACCTCTATTCTCCCTAAGGAGGGTAAAACCAATGAGTATAGATCAAGAACTTCAAAGCCAGAGTAAGGACATCAATACATAGTATAATATACAACCAAGTCCATATAAATATGACCGCCAGATCATGATACCACAAGTCAATATGTGTCACAAGAATCAATATAAGAGCAATAATAACCACAACACCATATAAAATACTGAGTCATATCCATGCAATATAATCCATCTAAAACACCCTATATCCAATGAGAAAGTACTGATATATCATTGGGCATCCACTACTGCTCTAAAATAACATAAATGGCTATATCGGTCCTCAAATCTGAGTGTCCTGAGAGTCAGTCCTGGCATGGGAGAGTACAATAGTCCACTAATACAAAAATGATCCATCAGAAATGCTTATCTCAACATCTCATATGTAAGAGATCTGGCTGAAAAATGTACTGTGTCTGAAAAATAGAATATGGTAGCCTGGCTACTATATATGTGATAACATGTTTATCAAATCCTTGCATGGATAATGAAATAGTACAAGTAATAAGAAAAGTAAAAGCTGGATGGGATCCATTGGAAGATTTTCTAAACAATGAGTCGGTCGACTTGAACAATACTGTTTGGAAGGTACTTAAGATGCCACAACCACTCTTCCCAAGTAGATACAGTTTATTACTTTAGAGAGTTCCTTACTTGACTACACTATTCTTTAGTATCTGTCTATTCTTTGGTATCTGTATTATCTTTTTCTCTCTTATTCAAGTCTTGTTATTTGTATTTATTTGTTATTAATGCCGTTAATGCTCTTCTTTGTGTTACAAAGCAAGGAAGTGGAAGGAAAGTCATGGAAGACATCAATGAGGCAATGGTGAATATGAGCTTTAACGAAAACAACCAAAAGATTAGGATTCAAATTTCTAATACCAAGCAGCCCCTCCTATTCTATGTGGATCTTGTCAAGAGACACCTAAAAAACCATGATGAAGTGGAGCTTTCAGGCCTAGAAATTGATATAGAGACGGTTGTGTCAGTAGCTGAAATATTGAAGAACAATGGGCTAGCATTAGAAAAGAGAATCTTGATTTCTACTGTTAAGATAAAAGACAATGCAAATAGTAGGCCAATCCAAAAGGCTATGATTGAAATAATATTGAGGAAATCACCCAAATTTAAGGACTTGATGGATGCTACTGCTGAGGAAAGATAACTTGATGAAGTAAATGAGAACAATTAGCAGCTAGACACTAAACAAAGATACTGCAATAGGACATTTTGTCTTGTATTAATTTTAGTCACGAAGGCTTGTAACATGCTAAGTGACTACCTTCTGTGATGTCATTCATAGAAAGCAGGGTTTTACACATTCTAGTGAGTTCTGGGTTTGGTTTCATAAGGTCAAATACATTGTAGCATGTATATGTATGTGGGACTTCGTAAATAATGAAGTTGGGGAATCAATTTGTCATAAAAATACAATAAATATTATTGAGGTTCCAATTGTATATGATGTTGAATAACAATATAATTCAAGCATAAGCTTAGACATGGAATTTTATGGCTGTTGGAATTTCTTTTCAATTGTTGGAGGACGAATATATTTTAGGTGCTTTAGTCACATTTAATCCATGCATGATTTGGAATGAGTGTAGTCTCTTTCCTTTCTGCACTTTAGTTTTGGTAACTCTGAGCAAAATGTGACTATTGTGGTTTTTGTCGCCCGAAACTGGAAAGCGGGTGCTGAAAGCAAAAACCGTGGGCACGCCGGCCCGGCGACAACCTATCGAGAGAGAGGCCAATGTCACCACACCTTCTCTCTCCTCGCTTCACGCTGACTCTTCTCCAGCTCCAGGGGGTTTCCCTAAGTTCGGATCTCTAAGGCAGGTGAAGCTGAGGGCAGGGTGATCTGAAGAGGCTGCCTTAGAGAAACTCGTGTATCAAAAAAGGAAAATGATTCGGCTTGATGGGCAGAAAGGGAAGGGAGGATCAGTCCTCGAGGGAAGGCCAGTGCCGGTACCAGAAGGGTAAATGGAGTCAAAAGGGGACTCAGAAGAGCTTTGTGTTTCGCAGAAGTGAGACTAAGCCGGTTCGTTCCATAACCAGAGGCCAGGAGAATGGAAGTATAACCGTCTACTTTTCATTACTCCCAGAACTCTGAGAACACAACGGCGACAAACAACTTGGCAGCCGCAAATTCTTGCCCAATGTGCTAGATTATAGCCCTCTATGCTTGCTTGGTCGATAACTTTATGAAAACCCGAAGCTACAACGAAGAAACCCAACATATCCCAAAAATACTCAACATGATATTTTCTTTATTGACTTGAGGAAAAATCCTCCCAACCCAAAAAGTTCCATCTTTACATTGGAGAAGGTTGGTCCTTTTATAGACCCCAAAAGCCATTCTCTTTTTCAAAAATCAAACTAATAAAATATTAAAAAAAAAAAAATGGAATCCACTTTTTCCTCCCTAAACTATTACATGGAAATTATACTCAATTAAAGTAATCTCTACTTTAACTAAAGTTCCACCTTCCCAAAAGGTGAAACATCCATTGGAACTAGATGCTCCAATCTGTCACATAAATCAAGACACGCATGATTGCAATCTACCCTCCTCAAACTCAAAACCCATGTTTCCACGTGGATAATTCGAGCAGTAGTAATGTGGCGATGATGGGGTGTAATTGATAGTTTTAACCACACTTCCCAGTTGTTTAACAAAATCTTGCTTCACTTTCATGGGATCATCGACCAAATCAATACTGCAAGTGGTGACTTTTGGCCCACTAAATCTACAGTACGACCAGGCCTGGAATTTCAAATTTCCAGTGCCTGTCATGTGAAAATTTGGTGACGTTTTCAAGTTTTTGGTGCCTGTCAATTTACGTCCTCGGCAATTTGAAGTCTGTCAAATATATTTTCATTTCTAAGTTTGCTATAAAGGAGCACACACTCTGTTCTTGATTGATACTGAAATACAAATTAATCACTGCTTATTTTTCTTCCAATTGATTCTACTACGTATTGCGGGGGCAATTATAAACCTACAGTAGTTTAGAGCAACTCGAGTGCTCATAGAGAGGGGTAATTTATAAATTTTGTTCTTTTGAAAATAAAAGAAACAATCTTATTATAAACGTTTTAGAATATAATTAAAAATTAAATATATTATAAAGTACAACTTTTTAAAGATTAAAACTGTAACGCTTCATCTCAGAAATCCTAGAAATACTTTATTGTATTCTATATTAAATCTCACAATACTGAAAGAACAAATAAATTGAAGTTTCTTTTTCCGATTTCTTCTGGGCCGGATTGACAAACTCTCTTAATATAGCAGCAGACTTTAATATAGCAGCAGACTTTTATGTCAGTACCGAAAAATAAATAAAATCTCTGATTCTACGAGTAAAATTTAACATGAAATCACAGAGAACTGAAAAATGAATAAATCTCGGAATCTAAGTAAATATATAGTTAAAAGTGGACAAATCACACTCTACTGAGTCTCGGAAATATTTAGCTTTTTCCAACAGAAAGAATTATCTGTAGAAGATGTCTTCCCTGCACATTATATCGTGTCATACGACAGGATTCTCTTCAATTTTATTTGCAGTTTATTTACCAACAGGCAATTTGTGCTAGAAGGAATCTACAGTTCAATTCATGCGCTAGCCAAGGCTTTAAAAGTTGGGGTTTAGGGTTGCTGCACGCATTAGGGTATAGGGTTTTGGGTTGCAGCATACATTACTGTAGTCATGTTAAATCAACAAGTTACAGTATTGCTATCAAAACAAAACACTGACAGACAAAAATTCGTTTCTTCCCATCAACGCATAATTTGTTGAGCGTTTAAAGAAGAGAAAGGGGTCTGTGAAAGAAGGATTAATTGTAGCAATATTCCGAAATATAATGAAACGCAACAAATAGTCCTACATACATTGAGTTCGTCTCTACTTCTTAATTAATTGACCTAGTTGCTTTCGATCTGAACTCACAACTCTTGCAAAAGAAAGATTTAATCACAGTAAACTTTTAATGGAAGCATCTTACCTGATTTTTCCAAACGCAAAAGTTCTTCCTATGAATATATGACGAATCTACTGCGCAAACGGGCAGAATAAGCATGTATAGCAGGCTGCAGGTAGGCATGTAAAAACCAGAAGTTTGTAGGAACCAATCCTTTATTATCAAAATTTATTTTCAACACATGAGCAACACGGTTGAAAAAGAGAACATCTGCTCTACACTAGAGTTAAAACTTAAGAACACGGCTTATACTGCACATACACAATTGTGTAATAGTGGATACCTATCAGATATTTTTGGACTAGCAGGCGGGAAAATATCTGTTGTAAATCGCTGCCAGCCAGCTAGGTTCTCCACTTTCAGCTCAGAGAATAGATAGCTGGATGACAGATACAATCCAATCCACTTTGGTCGATCCTCCAGTCTTATTTCTTCTGTTTAGCAGGTAGATGGAGAGAGAACATAGTGCCCAGACAAGTCAGGACATCTTTCTAGGGCGGTCCACCAGAGCCAACATACATATTGGGGTTGGGCGCGACAACGGACGAATGAAAGCCCACATATCTGTAGAGATAAGCAATCCCACCGGCAACAGGCAACGTCTCTGTCAAATGACACCACACACGGTATGGAACAGGCAGGACGACGGTACGATAACTATACGGCACTCGAGAGTCGAGATGAACTACACACAGGTCTATGACAGTATGGACAGGAGTTCAAGCACAAACACGTTCAGACTTCAGTTTAATCCATCAGTTCAGTTTGGAACCAGGCTAAAACTTATGACGGGAAATAAAAAATTGTAAACATCAAATCTACGTTTTCAACATTTTCATAGCCGTCAACATTGACGTTTTAATTTTTCACAAACCTGTAAAATACGTCCCAGGATGGAAAAAACGTCCTACAGGACGTCAAATTCCAGGCCTGAGTACGACTGAGCCCCAGCATTAAAAACAATGGTTTCTATGATTTTTAAACTCCTGTAACAACGGCTCCTTTAAACACGATTTCCATCAGTGCTGATTAAAAGAAATCTACCTCGACTCAGCAAAACTTGGCGTGGAGTTCTGACAACTGACAGTTCTTTCTGAGCCACTGATTTGGCGATTAAATTGAAGATTTCATCAATCTAGACTGCACGCAGCGCAACTGTCAATTCATCAAATGCTGCTCTCATTGGCTGCTAGTGTGGGCGCTCCCGAAAAAGCTTCACAAAGTCACGAAGATACCATTCGGATGCCGTCGAAGAAACCCGAGCACTGCTCTCTTCTGTTGCATGCTTGCAAACCAATGCCTTGCTTTGGATTTGGTTAATCCAAGGGATTCTTTTGTGAAGATAAATTGGCAGGAAATTCTACCACCTTGTAGCGGACCCTATAATGGCCTTCAACTGCATTCTCCGGATTGCCATCTTGGATGTCATGAGGATTTTCATCATTCAAGTGAAGACCTGACATATCAAGATGCCATGGTTCTTCTACTTCCTTAAAAACAACAGCACTAGCCGGTCCTCGAACAACGCTCACATGCACAAATTCTGCAAAAGGTTTCCAAGTGAGGTGATTCAAAGCCCTCAATGTTTGATCATAACTTCCTACAGCCAGAAACTGGCTACATGGAGACCACGCAACAGTCTTCACACCTAGTCCGCTTTCATAAGCTTGATATTTAAATAAACACCGCCCATCCTGAGAGTAAATAAGAACCTTGTAGTCAAGTGGAGAGTCCCAAACAACAATTGCACTGTCATTTGGTGACCATTCAAGGACTGCAAGATCTATAGTATCAACAGTAAATGTGCCCATTACTTCCCATGTATGACAAGAAAGAAGATTAACATAGTCTTTGCAATCTCGTCGTGTAGCTATAGCTGCAAACTTGCCATCTTGAGTAAATGAAACACCTTTAGATGCATGTTTAGGCCACTGTATATGTATGCAGGCTGTATTGACAAGAGGCCAAACTGTGAGACGCAACTTGAAGTCGGATGTTGTAATAATGTGACAACTGTCACGACTCCATATTGCATGGGCAATTCCTGCAGGCCCCTCATCTATTTTGCATGTCCATTTAGGTTGTGACAATGACCATGCCTGAACCATTGCTCTCTTGTATAGACCGCAAAGAATATATTCGGAATCAAGCGCACACTCAATATTGCTGATCTTATCCATGCATGAATACAATTGTACAACTTATTCTGTCAAATACAGGAACAACATACACACCAACCCATCCATGGTACTGACTGAAACGATAGTTGTGAATAACACGCTTACTTCCAAGATAGGAAGGCCTAACAGTATGCATAAAACCGCACATAACCATACAGCATTTGCTGGAACCGTGATACCGCCCATGAAATGCATCATATAGAATCTGTGCAGGTACAAATGTGCCAGCTGCTTCATTGTTTGTATCATATAGGTATTTGAGGTCCTGAATGCTAAAAGTGAGAGCTAACATGTAGGCCCATCCAAACTGATACAATTCCTAGACTCGAGAGCATGGCAATTGGACCATTGATTTCTGTCCCTTTCGTTTCTTCTATTAGATGTGCTCATCGTTAGTAATATCCAATTGAAGACGGAGCCTGGTCAACAAATCAACACATTCCCAGGTTAAGTGACCCTGAGATTGAGCATAAAAGACCTCTAACGCAGAATGATATGCCAGTAACTCTTTTTCATGCCTTTCTAGCCTTTCCTTTCACATTATTACTCTCAATGTCTAATGTTGCCCTGTTTTCTATCCTATCAGAATACCTTCTCTACTTCTTTACTTCTTTTTCTTCAAACTGCCTTCTCTGATTGTGCATTATCTTGTGAATCCCAAGGAGATGATGCTATGGAAGACATCCCACTATTTGCAGCCATGTGATATTTTCCTTCATATATATTGTTTCTTGTTTTACTTCTCAAAATTGAAACACAGAGATGCACGATCATTCAGCGAGAATCCTGTTCATCGCTCCGTCGTGAGACATCATTTTCAATTACACTTTCAAAACCTCAACAATTATTTATCAAAGATGCTTCAGTTTCTCTTTATATTTCAGGCTTCTCTTTAGGACCTTTGAACTTCATGCACAACTTTGTCCTCTGAATTAGTACACAACTTGTCCAGACAAGTACTTGTAAATCTGCTATAAGAACATCCTGAAAAATGTGCCCAGAGCTGAGTGCTGAAGCTGCCAATTGGTGAAAACATAAACTATACCTTGATACTTCCTGCTGCTCCTCATTTCTGCTTTGCTCCTGTAAATAGTGTTTTAAGCACTCAAAATGCAGAATGCATTCGAAGGGGTAACATCTGGCTCCATGGGGGACGTGTGCTCTTGGAGAGAGCGCATGAGAACGTCAGCTTCTCTGAGTATTCACAGACCAACTTGAAAGAAAAGTGTGATGGGATGGCTTCATTCACATCCCACACTTTATTACAAAACAAATAAGAAGATGCTGAAAATTTAAATGCTCATGCAAGAGCTTATTTCTTCCTACCTACCTACTCTATCATGAGATTAGCACATGTCAGGTGTATGCATACAATTTATGGAGCCATCTCAGCTCCTCGTCAACAATAGGACATCTTCCCCTGTGTTTGGTCATTAACCAAAACAAGGTCTCATAAAAAACGTTGTAGATCTGACCTGAAAACACCATCAAATTATGGCTGTCATAGAAAAGCTTATGCTGCAAACACAAGTCATCTTTCAAATCTCCAATCACATAGCACATTGCAGTGCATGCTTCATCAAGATAACGCTGAAGAGGGCTTAGATAAGCATTGGGAAGCCCTTTATCAAACTGGATTTTGTTATCCATAATACTTTCATGAGACATATCTGCAACACAAATGTTACTAGTTTCAAAATATACCTGAGGCAACTTCTCATCTTCTAATACAGCAGTATCCGGGATCTCTTAATTAATGTCTTCAATCAAGGGTTCTGATAATACTCCCTCGCTCAGATCTTAAACGATCTGTTCTTTAAGCTCAGGATGGAGCCTAGGGATGAGGGCATCATATTCTTTAGCAAGCTGCTCAATCTCATCAACCGTTCCATCGTGCCAGTGAAGGAGAAACCTCTCGAAGAAATTTGCCACTGAATCTATGGATTCATCCAAAAGGCCATAGAACCAGATCATTGCATCCCTTTCTAAAGTTATAGCAAAAACGACCATAATATCATCCTCATGATGAACATTAAAATCAGCCATCAATTTGTAGAGAGAGCAAATATGATGGATGGTTGAAACACCAACATTTCCGTAAAATTCAGGAAGAATGTCATGCACCTTCCCACGATCATAGCACTGATTAGGAAATCCATGGATTTTTGAGAAATCCAGCAGGCTGTAAGCCTCGTGCCAAATATCATGTGGTTCTCCCATAATCAAACAATGAGGTACTTAATTTGGAAAATGTGTTTAATCATACCTCATACCAAACTGTGGAGTTGCCAAGGTGAGCTTGAAAGCTTTCTGATGAGTGTGCTCACCTGTATACCCAATAGGATCTTCATATCTGCAAAAGGACAAGGGATCTGTCCCTTCGTGGAGTCGCCATGTGAGAAGAAGAATATGCAATGTAATCTCCCACAGATGTCAATGAAGCATAGTCTTCAAAATTTGGGAACTGGACTTTGTCCCCGGCAACGGCACCAAAATGTTGTCGCCTGAAATTGGCACGCGGGTGCTAAAAGCCCAAACTGCGGGCTCACCGACCCAATGACAACCTCTCAAGAGAGAGGCCAATGTCACCACACCTTCTCTCTCCTCACTTCAGGCTGACTCTTCTCCAGCTCTAGGGGGGCTTCCCTAAGTTCGGATCTCTAAGGCAGGTGCAGCTGAGGGCAGGGTGAGCTGAAGAGGCTGCCTTAGAGAAACTCGGGTATCAAAAAAGGAAAATGATTCGAATTGATGGGAAGGAAGGGAAGGGAGGATCAGTCCTCAAGGGAAGGCCAGTGCCGGTACCAGAATGGTAAATGGAGTCAGAAGTGGACTCAGAAGAGCTTTGTGTTTCGCGGAAGTGAAACTAAGCTGGTCCATTCCATAACCAGAAGCCAGGAGAATGGAAGTATAACCGACTACTTTTCATTCCTTCCAGACCTCTAAGAACACAACAACGACAAACAACTTGGCAGCTGCAAATTCTTGCCCAATGTGCTAGATTATAGCCCTCTATGCTGGCTTGGTCGATAACTTTATGAAAACCCGAAGCTACAACGGAGAAACCCAACATATCCCAAAAATACTCAACATGATATTTTCTTTATTGACTCTGGGGAAAAATCCTCCCAGCCCAAAAAGTTCCATCTTTACATTGGAGAAGGTTGGTCCTTTTATAGACCCCAAAAGCCATTCTCTTTTTCAAAAATCAAACTAATAAAATATTAAAAAAAAGAAAAAAAAAGAAAAAGAAAAAGTGGAATCCACTTTTTCCTCCCTAAACTATTACATGGAAATTATACTCAATTAAAGTAATCTCGACTTTAACTAAAGTTCCACCTTCCTGAAAGGTGAAACATCCATTGGAACTAGATGCTCCAATCTGTCACATAAATCAAGACACACATGATTGCAATCTACCCTCCTCAAACTCAGAACCCATGTTTCCACGTAGATAATTCGAGCAGTAGTAATATGGCGATGATGGGGTGTAATTGATAGTTTTAACAACACTTCCCAGCTGTTTAACAAAATCTCGCTTTACTTTCATGGGATCATCGATCAATTCAATACTGCAAGTGGTGACTTTTGGCCCACTAAATCTACAGTACGACTGAGCCCCAGCATTAAAAACAATGCCCCAGCATTAAAAACAATGGTTTCTATGATTTTTAAACTCCTATACCAACGGCTCCTTTAAACACGATTTCCATTAGTGCCGATTAAAAGAAATCTACCTCGACTCAGCAAAACTTGGCGTGGAGTTCTGGAAACTGACAGTTCTTTCTGAACCACTGATTTGGCGATTAAATGTTGAAGATTTCATCAATCTGCACTGCACGCAGCGCAACTGTCAATTCATCAAATGCTGCTCTCATTGGCGGCTAGTGTGGGCGCTCCTGAAAAAACTTCACAAAGTCACGGAGATACCATTCGGATGCCATCGAAGAAACCCGAGCACTGCTCTCTTCTGCTGCATGCTTGCAAACCAATGCCTTGCTTTGGATTTGGTTTATCCAAGGGATGCTTTTATGAAGATAAATTGGCAGGAAATTCTACTACCTTGTAGCGGACCCTAGAATGGCCTTCAGCTGCATTCTCCGGTTTGCCATCTTGGATGTCATGAGGATTTTCATCATTCAAGTGAAGACCTGACATATCAAGATGCCATGGTTCTTCTACTTCCTTAAAAACAACAGCACTAGCCGGTCCTCGAACAACGCTCACATGCACAAATTCTGCAAAAGGTTTCCAAGTGAGGTGATTCAAAGCCCTCAACGTTTGATCATAACTTCCTACAGCCAGAAACTGGCTACATGGAGACCACGCAACAGTCTTCACACCTAATCCGCTTTCATAAGCTTGATATTTAAATAAACACCGCCCATCCGGAGAGTAAATAAGAACCTTGTAGTCAAGTGGAGAGTCCCAAACAACAATTGCACTGGCATTTGGTGACCATTCAAGGTCTGCAAGATGTACATTATCAACAGTAAATGTGCCCATTGTAATCTCCCGCAGCCGCATCCATTCAGTGGGCCGACGGTTCATCATCCACATCCATTCAGCGGACCTACGGTTCATCATCCGCATCCATTGAGCGGCTCCTCAAAACTGCCGACGGTTCATTTAGTTTGGCAATAGTTTTCTTGCTGGGAGCTTTTGGAGTGGTCCATCACCTAAATTTGTGGAACATTTGACACATAGCCTACAGAAGCTTGATGGAATCTTGGCTATTTAAAACCCCTATTGGTCCCCAAGCTCACTATTTCAATCCCCTTCAGTTTTACACCATCTAGAAAGAGGAAGCAGAGCTTGGAAGAACTGTACAGGAAGCTAAAGTCCTTGTGGAACAGGGAAATATTCTATAGCAAGACAAGTAGCATCAATGGCTAGAGGTATGATCTATTGGTATTGCTATTTCGATTCTATTTCAGAGTTTTTATTCCGCATTTGTTTAGAATCGAAAGTTTTTGCTAACAGTTGGTATCAGAGCCCATTTATCTCTGCCTTGGTGTTCTGTATGGAATCGCCACTGTAGGGTTTTCTCTGTGTGCTTTTCCTGTGTTTTTATTTTGATTTGATGCGTGCTGGGTTTGTGTGGAAATCCCTCGCTTAAGGCTCCAAAAACTCAGTTTTCTGCACTTTATTCTCGTGCTTAAAGAAAGGCATTCGCCTCAATTTTTAGAGTGCCCACATCCGTTTTAGATGTGCCTGACATCGGTTATTTCGTGGTATGTTCCTCTGAATTCCTCATACCTTTGAATTCTGGAAGAACCGTAATCGATTTGTAGGTGGATATTCAGAGGGTCGAGTCCCCATTTGATTTTCAGAGGACCCAATCCACTTTTCATTTGCTTCTTCAATAAGGTAACACAAAGTCGATTGCTGTTACGCTCTGTATTTAGGAAATATCTTAAGCCTACCTGTTATGGTCAAACTTTTTCATTCTATATGATTGCATTGATTTTGCTGGTATTATTAGGGTACCTGTCTTTGTTATTGTGTTGCTCTAATGTACTTTTAAGTCACACTACAAATTAATGAAAGTTTCAATGATCACTATTTGTGCAGACAATCTCTTATTTTATTTTCAACTTTTGTGCCTTTATGTTTTGTTGTTTTTTGTTGAGACAACTAATAAGGATGCGATGTAAGAATTTTTATCCTCTACAAAATCTAGAAAATGCATTGTGGTGAGTGATGAATGATAGGTTTCATGAAAGAGCAAGCTTGGTAGCAATTCCAGTTTTATCTCCATCCGATTAAAATGAAGTAGGTCGAAATTTCTACTATGAACTGACCGTTAAGGAAAATACCATAAGCTTAAATAAATATTCAACTTATTTTTTTGTTTTCTCGATCTCTGAGTTCATATTCACAGGAATAATTTTTGTATTTAGCTTCTTAGCTACAGAGAAGTTTATATTGAGTTACAACTTGTTGAGGTTGCCTAATTATCATATTTATTTTAAGGTAAAACTAAGAAATCTTGAAGCCTAAAATGAAATCTTTATATTCAGGCTCTAGTAAAAATACTTGCTTTCTTAGTTGGAAAGAATTTTATTTTGGGTGATCGTAAGTTTACTGAATTGTACATTGTTGAAGCTGTATTTTATCAAGTAGCATTTTGGTGAACGTTTTCTTGAAGTAAATGGGCTTATAGACGGACATATATATATTGAGTCGTTTTAAATTCTGGAACTGACAATGGAGTTTAAATTTCTTAGCTTGTCCTCATTTATAGATCTGTTCATTTGAAGCTTGTTTTGTTACAGTGAACATCAATAATGTCTAGTGATCTATATGATATTTAATCAGAGAATAGCCACAGCATCTCTAATTAATTAATATTATATTTTTGTTTAGGATCACATAAAGAAAGTTTAGACATTAATTGTAATTAATTATACTAAATATAATAAATTTTATCCCACAGGAATTTTTATTTTATTTATGTAATTAATTAGGATAAAATATTGAATTATTCATAACTTACCCACATGAATTATGAATTAATAGTTTTATCATGAAGAATAATTATGAATTAATAGTTTTATCATGAAGAATATTTGAATCTGCTTGAATTAAAAATTTAGCCCACAGGCAATTTTTATGTCATTAGATTCAATCTTAAAACATAAATTTACATTGGTAAAACATGAAATTTTATTTGGTCTCAATTTTAACGTAAGCATGTGATCTTTATTTTTATGCAGTTGTACAACCTGCAAATTTCTCTGAAATTCGTTGTGATATCCCTGAACTTAAGGGAGATAACTATAAGGTCTGGAAGGAGAGAATTCTCCTTCATTTGGGATGGATGGACATAAATTTTGCTATTAGGAAAGATGAACCACCAGCACTCACCAATACCAGCACTGCAGCGGACATCATCTTTATGAGCGATGGGAGCGATCTAATCGTTTAAGCATGATGTTCATTAAGACTAAAATTTCAGCTGGTATTTGTGGTTCAGTTGATCAGTATGAAAGGGTCTGAGATTTGCTGAAAGCCATTGATGATCAATTCGTCACTTCAAACAAGGCACTAGCAAGCACCCTAATCATGAAGTTCTCATCCCTAAGGCTCACCAGTGTGAAAGGTGTGCGCGAGCACATTATGCAAATGAGGGACACTGTGGCTCAATTGAAGAAACTCGAGGTTGAAATATCAGAGTCTTTCCTGGTGCACTACATCCTGAACACCCTTCCGCACCAATATGGACCTTTCAAAATCTCATACAACACACATAAGGATAAATAGTCAATAAATGAACTCATGACCATGTGTGTTCAAGAGGAAGAAAGACTGGTGATGGAACTGGTAGGAAGTGCAATGCTGGCAACGCATAGGAAGGGAAAATCTCAAGCCAATAAGAAAGGGAAAGGTAAAGTACCTCCCCAAGCTAATATTAAGAACGATTCCAAGTGTTTCTTTTGTAAAAAGAAGGGACACATGAAGAAGGAATGCGAAAAATTTCAGAAATGGCTTGCGGACAAAGGTAATGCAATCTCGTTTGTTTGTTATGAATCTAATATGGTCAATGTCAATATTAACACTTGGTGGATTGATTCTAGATCAACAATTCACATTTCGAATTTCTTGCAGGGTTTGCAAAATCTAAGAAAGCCAGTGGGAAGTGAGCAAAGCATCTTATCAGGAAACAAGATGGGCTCGCATGTGGAAGCTATAGGAAGATGCTATTTAACTTTAAGTAGTGGCTTTGTTTTAGAATTAGAAAAGATCTTTTATGTTCCAAGTTTTTCTAGAAACTTGATTTCAGTTTCAAGACTTGTACATTTTGGATATTCCTTTAACTTTTCAGAAACATCCGTCAGTTTATTTTATAAATCTGATTATGTTGGGAATGGTATTTTATCTGATGATCTTTACTGCATTAATTTACAAAACAATGTCACTTATGATTCAATGCATGTTCACACTGGCACTAAAAGATGTGTTATTAATGAAGATTCCTCTAAATTATGGCACCGGAGGGTAGGTCATATCTCCATTGAAAGAATTAAAAGATTGGTAAATGAAGGAGTACTTAATACTCTGGATTTCACTGATTTTAAGACTTGTGTAGATTGCATAAAAGGAAAGTAGACCAACAAGTCAAAGAAAGGTGCCAGTAGGAGTTCGGACATATTAGAGATCATACATACTGATATATGTAGTCCAGAGATGGACTCACATGGTCAGAGATACTTCATCTCTTTTATAGATGATTACTCACGATATATGTATCTCTACATGCTTCATAATAAGAACGAATCATTAGATGCCTTTAAGATATTTAAGGATGAAGTGGAGAAACAATGCGGCAGGAAAATTAAGATCGTGAGATCAGATAGAGGTGGAGAATATTATGGTAGATACACAGAAGATGGACAAGCACCTGGGCCATTCGCTAAATTTCTTCAAGAGCATGGGATTGTTGCCCAATACACCATGCCTAATTCACCCAACCAGAATGGTGTAGCAGAAAGAAGAAACCGAACTTTATTGGACATGATGCGGAGTATGCTTAGCAGCTCCAATCTTCCTAAATCCTTGTGGACTGAAGCACTTAAGACGACAGTGTATATATTAAATCGAGTTCCAACCAAGGCCGTTCCTAAAATTCCATTTGAGTTATTGAAAGGTTGGAAGCTGAGTTTGCGACATATGCGCGTTTGGGGATGCCCGTTTGAGGTGAGAATATATAATCCACAAGAAAAGAAGCTAGACCCAAGGACCATTAGTGGGTATTTCATTGGATATGCTGAAAGGTCTAAAGGTTACAGATTTTATTGTCCATCTCACAGCACTAGGATTGTGGAATCAAGAAATGCAAAATTTCTTGAAAATGACTTAATCAGTGGGAGCGATCTAACCAAGAACATAGTTTCTGAGAAGGATCATTCAGAATCTCAACCTTCCACCTCAAGTGATAGATTGGTTATTGTTCACAGCACCCCTCAAGTACAAATTGGTGTTGAACAACCAATTGTTGAAGTTTCACAAGCTGCTGACGGCATTCTAGTAGATCAGGTAGTTCAAGAGTTTCCAAGCACTTTTGAACAACGAGTTGAACCACATACTTCTCAAGAAAATAGTGATACAACATTGAGAAGATCTACTAGACCAAGGAGATCGACAATTCCTGATGATTATGTTGTGTATCTGCAAGAATCTGACTTTAATGTTGGAGTCGAAAATGATCCTGATTCCTTTTCACAAGCCATGAATTGCAAAGAATCAGAATTGTGGTACAATGCCATGAAGGAAGAGATGAATTCTATAAAGAGTAACGAAGTCTGGGATCTTGTTGAGTTTCCTAATGGTGCAAAAGCCATTGGATGTAAATGGGTCTTTAAGACAAAGAAAGACTCATTGGGCAACATTGAGAGATACAAGGCTAGACTTGTTGCTAAAGGATTCACTCTGAAAGAAGGAATCGACTACACGGAGACTTTCTCTCCTGTATCTAAGAAAGATTCCTTGCACGTTATTATGGCATTAGTAGCCCATTTCGACTTGGAGTTGCATCAAATGGATGTGAAAACGGCTTTTCTAAATGGAGATCTAGAGGAGGAGGTTTACATGAAACAACCTGAAGGATTCCCCTCTAGTGATGGTGAGCAATTGGTTTGCAAGCTCAATAAATCCTTATATGGTTTAAAACAAGCATCCCGCCAATGGTATTTGAAATTCCATAATATAATTTCTTCTTTTGGTTTTGAAGAAAACATTATGGATCAATGTATATATTTGAAAGTTAGTGGGAGTAAAATTTGTTTTCTTGTTTTATATGTGGATGACATTTTGCTAGCAACCAATGATAAGGGTATGTTGCATGAAGTGAAACAATTCCTCTCTAAAAATTTCGATATGAAGGATATGGGTGAGGCATCTTATGTCATTGGCATTAAGATCCATAGAGACAGATTTCGAGGCCTCTTAGGTTTGTCTCAGGAAACCTATATTAATAAAATTTTAGAGAGATTTCGGATGAAGGATTGTTCACCAAGTATAGCTCCCATTGTGAAGGGTGATAGGTTCAATTTGAACCAATGCCCGAAGAACGACCTTGAAAGGGAACAAATGAAGAACATTCCATATGCTTCTACTATCGGAAGCCTAATGTATGCTCAGGTCTGCACAAGACCTGAGATTGCATTTGTTGTGGGAATGTTGGGATGATATCAGAGTAATCCAGGTATAGACCACTGGAGAGCTGCAAAGAAAGTAATGAGGTATCTTCAAGGAACTAAAGACTACATGCTTATGTATAGACGGACGGACAATTTGGAAGTAATTGGCTACTCAGATTCTGACTTTGCTGGATGTGTTGATTCACGCAAATCAACATCAAGATACATTTTTATGATGGTCGGTTGAGCTGTATCATGGAGGAGTGCCAAGCAGACCTTGATTGCCACTTCCACTATGGAAGTCGAGTTCGTCTCCTGTTTTGAGGCTACTTTACATGGTGTATGGATTAAGAGTTTCATTTCTGGGCTTAGAATTATGGATTCTATCTCTAAGCCATTGAGAATGTATTGCGACAATTCAGCTGTTGTTTTTATGGCTAAAAACAACAAAAGTGGGAGTTGAAATAAACACATCGACATTAAGTATTTATCCATCAGGGAACGTGTTAAAGCAAAGAAAGTGGTCATTGAGCATGTCAACACTGAGTTGATGATCGCTGATCCTTTGACTAAGGGTATGCCACCGTTTAAATTCAAGGATCATGTAATGAACATGGGACTTGGTTCCATTATGTAGTTTCTCATTATATAGACAATGTTATTTTTAATGAAATTCTTAATTATTGTGCTGTTTTTTCTCATACATATGTGCACCTTAATTTAATTTGAGAAAATTCATCTATGAGGACCAAGAATAATCATAAGGTTTATTCATTAAGAAATTGTTGCCACATAAATTAAAATAGCAATAAATACATTGTAATACATGGAAGGTAATACTTGTCATAAGAGGACATATCGCCATGATTCTTGTATCTATTACTTAATACAGATTGTCAATAGGTTTTAAGATGAGACATTAAGTTTGGGAGTATGGACCAAGTGGGAGAATGTAAGCTCCCACAGCAGCATCCATTCAGCAGGCCGACGGTTCATCATTCGCATCCATTGAGCGGCTCCTCAAAACTGCCGACGGTTCATTTAGTTTGGAAACCGTTTTCTTGCTAGGAGCTTTTGGAGTGGTCCATCACCTAAATTTGTGGAACATTTGACACATAGCCTACAGAATCTTGATGGAATCTTGGCTATTTAAAACCCCTATTGGTCCCCAAGCTCACTATCTCAATCCCCTTCAGTTTTACACCATCCAGAAAGAGGAAGCAGAGCTTGGAAGAAGCGTACAAGAAGCTAAAGTCCTTGTGGAACAGGGAAATCTTCTATAGCAAGACAAGTAGCATCAATGGCTGGAGGTATGATCTATTGGTATTGCTATTTCGATTCTGTTTCAGAGTTTTTATTCCGCATTTGTTCAGAATCGAAAGTTTTTGCTAACACCCATTACTTCCCATGTATGACAAGAAAGAAGATTAACATAGTCTTTGCAATCTCGCCGTGTAGCTATAGCTACAAACTTGCCATCTTGAGTAAATGAAACACCTTTAGATGCATGTTTAGGCCACTGTATATGTATGCAGGCTATATTGACAAGAGACCAGACTGTGAGACGCAACTGGAAGTCAGATGTTGTAATAATGTGACGACTGTCAGGACTCCATCTTGCATGGGAAATTCCTGCAGGCTCCTCATCTATTTTGCATGTCCATTCAGGTTGTGACAATGACCATGCCTGAACCATTGCTCTCTTGTATAGACCGCAAAGAATATATTCGGAATCAAGCGCACACTTAATATTGCTGATCTTATCCATGCATGAATACAATTGTACAACTTATTCTGTCAAATACAGGAATAGCATACGCACCAACCCATCCATGGTACTGACTGAAACAATAGTTGTGAATAACACGCTTACTTCCAAGATGGGAAGGCCTAACAGTATGCATAAAGCTGCACATAACCATACAGCATTTGCTGGAACCATGATACCGCCCGTGAAATGCATCATATAGAATCTGTGCAGGTACAAATGTGCCAGCTGCTTCATTGTTTGTATCATATAGGTATTTGAGGTCCTGAATGCTAAAAGTGAGAGCTAACATGTAGGCCCATGCAAACTGATACAATTCCTAGACTCGAGAGCATGGCAATTGGACCATTGATTTCTGTCCCTTTCGTTTCTTCTATTAGATGTGCTCATTGTTAGTAATATGCAATTTCAAGACGGAGCCTGGTCAACAAATCAACACATTCCCAGGTTAAGTGACCCTGAGATTGAGCATAAAAGACCTCTAACGCAGAATGATATGCTAGTAACTCTTTTTCATGCCTTTCTAGCCTTTGCTTTCACTTTATTACTCTCAATGTCTAATGTTGCCCTGTTTTCTATCCTATCAGAATACCTTCTCTGCTTCTTTACTTCTTTTTCTTCAAAATGCCTTCTCTGATTGTGCATTATCTTGTGAATCCCAAGGAGATGATGCTATGGAAGACATCCCACTATTTGCAGCCATGTGATATTTTCCTTCATATATATTGTTTCTTGTTTTACTTCTCAGAATTAAAACACTGAGATGCATGATCATTCAGCCAGAAGCCTGTTCATCACTCTGTTGTGAGACATCAATTTCAATTACACTTTCAAAACCTCAACAATTATTTATCAAAGATGCTTCAGTTTCTCTTTATATTTCAGGCTTCTCTTTAGGACCTTCGAACTTCATGCACAGCTTTGTCCTCTGAATTAGTACACAAATTGTGCAGACAAGTACTTGTAAATCTGCTATAAGAACATCCTGAAAAATGTGCCCAGAGCTGAGTGTTGAAGCTGCCAAATGGTGAAAACATAAACTGTACCTTGATACTTCCTACTGCTCCTCATTTCCGCTTTGCTCCTGTAAATAGTGTTTTAAGCACTCAAAATGCAGAATGCATTCGGAGGGGTAACAGTGGTAACTCCAACATTTTTCTCTTAATATTGTGGTAACTCCATTGCTGTAGTGCAAGCAAAGTTAGTGAGTAATCAATTCTGCACCAATCTAGACCCCACCGAGGAGACCTTAATTTTGGTATTGGTGATTATCCAGAATCATGTATGGATAGACAGAGAGGGTAACCAAGTGAACGTGAAACTGTGTGTAGCTTGTTAGCCTTTGTGGGAAGAAAGAATCCTTTTCTAGAATTTGCATATTATAACAGGAAGCATTGTGAGGATGTATAATTAGGATAGATCCATGTTAATTCAGGAACTATTAACCACAGAGAAATTAAAAAAACAATTAAGATGTAACTATTTTGGTATTTTAAAGATTATAAGTTAAGACGGATCTAAGTTTCTATGTCCTATATATATATGTTTGTTATCATGTAGCTCACTGTTGATATTGTGTTGATAAAGAATAGTATTATTACCTCAATTTCCCCATCTTCCAATAGTTGATCTGATTTATTTTTTATAGTGTTGTATATATAAAGATTTATGAATGATTATTATTTAGCCCATGTTATATTTATTATTATTATATTTTTAGTTTTGTATAACTTATTATATTGGATTGCTGGACAAATATTAAAATCTTTTCAACATTGGGTTGTAGAATGCAACCCTTCTCTTGATGCAATTACATCTCCTTTTTAATATGGGTATGGCTTTGATGCCCTCGTTCCAATTGATTTGGATTTAAAATCTTTAAGGAGATTAAGTGAATGCACAAGAAATTTTTACGATCATTTAGGTTGGGGATCAAATTTATTTGAATGCGCATGAAGGCATTGTTATCCACTAGTTGCACTTAGGTGGATTTACAATGAGCTGCTAAGGTTGTGAACAAGTTCCTTGTTCGTTATCATGGTTTCGAAGTTGAGAAGACTTTTTAGGGCCATTTTGTGGGCCCCTTTTTTAAATAATTGCATGTTCATACCCGGTGGGGATTTTGTAATGAGTTGGCATAGCATGATGAATTTTTGTGAAAGGCTTGGCTGACTTAGACTTAACTATCAATGCAACACTCTAGAGTGTGTTTTTCCTTGTTAATTATCGATTGTTGCATAAACAACTTATAATTTCCGAGTTTTTCACTCAACCTCCAAAGCTGGAGTATTTGCCTTGGTGGTTAAGCCTTAGGAGGTTATTAAAGTCTAGGTGTCTATGTATATTATTATGCTAGTCATTTCGTTGAGTCATATGAACATTGAACTAAGTACCCCATAGGTTTTCTTTTTAATTTCGAAGAAAAATAAATTTTCCCACAATCTTAGGCTATTTTTTAATGGTTTAAATGAGAAAATTCAAATTGTAATAAAAGAGAGATATAGAGGCAGAATTTGGTGTGAGGATGCTATTTTTCACATTCAAAGTGTCCTCTTTATCCTAGAGTTCACTTTTCCTATGTTTCAGATGGCTAAATCACCATGTAAGTCATTTTTTGCTAAAGGGGCAACAAAATGTCAAGGTAATGTTAAAAATGACGCAAAATGGACCAAATGTCAAAGTCAAAACTGAGTGGAAAATGACAAAACATGATTTGATAAAGGTGGCTATTCTTGTCCCATGTGGAGGACGACATCATCCCAAATCAAAAGCAACACTTTGGAATGAGATTGGTAGATAGCGAATCACGTAATGTTTTGGAGTGCAACATCCTTCATGTCATAAGCAATTTGGTTGTGGCATCATGTAAATGGATTGGTGGTGATTGAGGATGAGGGTGCATCTCCTTATAGAGGTGTGGTGCCTCCACAATGAAATCAAATCCTAAAGTATCTCGCACTCTACGCCTTCAACTCGTGTAAAAGAGTGTGCCCCTTCTTGCATGGCTCACGAGTGATGAATGCGGCAATCAACGCACACATTCTATTTGAGAGGTGGTGCATCTTCATGGAAATAAAACTCCACTTATCTCTAACATATCCCCCATCTATCTCAACGAACTCAAGTGAGCTCGTCCTCTCTCTCAAGTGGTGGATCGCCCCCGCCCTCCTCCATCTCTAATATTCCTATTTAAGCAGGAGCTCTTGCTCATTACTTGGCATGGTCAGAGGACCGAAGGTCTGCTCTCGTTGTATTGTATTACATTATTTTTGGAATAATTAAAGACTTTGGAGGTCTCAGGTGGTCCATGGCTCAAGTGTTGGATGATCATTGTCTCATGTTTTTGGTGAGGTAACTTGTAGAATTTCTTTTATGCATTTGTCATTCCTTGTCAAAGCTAGCCTCATTGAAGGATTAGTACGAATCGGTAGGAGTGAGTGAAGTAGTTTCGTTGCTCTTTTTATTAATTTATGTTCAAGATTTAGAATTTGCATGTTGATTTACTTATGGGTATGCTATTCTTGTCTTTAGCATGAATTTTTACTAGATTTGACAAATTTCTTGGCAAGTGTGAAGGTGTTTTACAAGTGCTTCTCTTGGATTTGTGTGAGATCTTGTTTGCTTCTCTCACTCTTCAAGAACTTATTGTTGAAGAAGCATAGTCCCTCTGCTCTCCACCAACGGACTCCACATCCCAAGCATTCCCAAGCTTGAACTATTTCTTTCTCTCTCTCTCTCTCCTTCAATTTAAATCAAACTTTCTCCCTTGGTTACCTCTTTTTATTTCTTAGATCTATTTACTTTTAAAGTTAAAAGCATTCTAGATCGAAGTTATAAGATTGTTTTGATTACATCTAAAAGGTTGCATGAAGTTTTATGTTTTCAATTTAGATTTAGCTTAGAAATCTACCATTTTTTCAAGTTATTCAAAGTAACCTCTCGGCGTGGATGTTGCTCGGTCTGCATCAATGGTCCGCCAACAGCTAAGAGGTAAGGGTTAAATTAATAGTTAGGTTGCAATGGTTCTTCATTGGGTTCATGGACCGTGTAGGAACAAGGCTTTCGCCACTATTGCAAGATAAGTTGGGATTGTGTATTTATTAAACCCTTATGGCCCATGGGCCTTCATCCTATAGAAAAGGCTTCGTAGCCTCTTTTTTGTTTGCAGTGTTATACTATTTTCTCGGATGTATACATTGTGGGTTTAATAAAAACGATGGATGCCATTTTTTGGACTTACAACCACGTATTGTTTATCCATTGGTGTTTTTTTATGAGTTTCGCATGGATATTATCCTTTGATATTCAGTTGAGTTGTAACTCTTTTGGGCAAAGCCATATGGCACAGGGTTTGGATACTCGTGATAAGAGATTGTGTGTGTTTATATTTAATGATTGTATTAAATTTATTTGTTTAGTTCCTGCTAGATCTGATTGTGTATTTATTAACTAGATCTATGAGCTATTGTAATAGATATATAACTAGTCTAAAACTCGACTTAGTATAATGGGTTTTCCATCCAAATTCAGTCGTATAACTGTTAGTTATTTGATTTAGTAATCAGATTTGGATATTATGGTTTTTATTGTATATATTTATTAATGTGATCGTAGCAAGTCTCGATCTGCACTTGGATGATTTGGGGTTTAGATGAGATAAATTTCAACTTTACTCTTATGAACTTAGAGATTTGTTTATGCAACTTATAGCTTGGATGTTGGGAAGGAAAAACCTCTTGGCTCTACTTTGTTTATCCTAGAAATTTATAGGCGGTAGACTGCACTCTTTATTTTGTTTACTGTTTATACAATGGAATTTCCTTTTTGTAATGTTGTCGTAGTTTATATACTTTAAGGAACTTGTCGTAGCCATAGGAACTATGAAACAGGATTTTAATTTAAATAAGTTTTAATTTGAAATAGTTTAGAGGACAAAGTTGAACTTGTAAGAAGACATCGACTTCTAGAGAAATATTAGTTGAACGAATACATTTAAAATATGTTAGTAGAACATATGCAGGCATAAATTAAAACATTTAACAAGATCTATAATGATTTTTCGTTTAGATTTCCTAAGTATGCTAACATTACAACCATTCTTATTCAGAAGTCTAATTCGGGTATGGATGCCCAAACATAGTTTCATTAAAATTTACTAAGACCATATATCTATGATTTCTTTGCTAATGAAGACCAATTTACATTAAATCATAACATAAGATAGGAAAGATAATAGGAATAGATGCATAGTACTATTTACTGTAAAACGTAATTACGATTCGTATCTAAACTTGAATTTTACTTTAACAAGATTAAAACAAATAAGAAATTGAATAGGGAACTTGACATCACTGTCGGGGAAACAGAACTAAAACAACCATTCCTCCCACCAACTCCTAGAGCAGCCAAGTCTCACTTGCTCTAGAACCCTCGAGTCTGTTTGTTGAACCACAAGGGAAAAATCCAAAAAAATGCGCCATCTCTTGCATTGACATATCAATTCCACGTCCATTGCTAGCCTCCTGCTTGCTAAATGGACATACTATTATATAGTATTTTGCCTAGGATTTGGTCATTTATGAGTCTCCTACTCTTCAGCGCTCCACAAGGAGTCTTGACCTAATTTTGGGGAAGATGCCTCTTGCATCACTTGAGTTCTCACTCAGCACCTTTCACCACTTGTCTTTTCCCCTTGTAGATCAACAAACACTCTTTCAATAGCTACTTTAGTTCTGATTCCTCATTATTTTTAATTATTAAATAAAAATAATTCATTACATCTATTTTGATTTTCTAGTCAAAATATTAAAAATAAATAAAATATTTAAAGAATAATAGTTATCACTTGTTCGATGTGCTACATACACCTCCTCTTAGAGGATAACACTGTCCTTGGTGTTTTTTTTGTCTTTAATCTTCCATTTGTTCATCTTGAAATAGGATTGATTATGCCTCCCGCATATCACTTTATAGTTCTCAAGTGGACTCTTCCGGATTAAGGTGCTTCCATTGCACCTTGACTTGTCTGATGTTACTGTTCCAGAGTAAAAGTTCTCTCCTGTCGAGAATATGCTCTGGTTCCACCTATATGACATTCCAGTCAATCACATGAGTAGTATCGTGAACATATTTCTTCAAAATGGAAACATGAAAAACATTACGTACTTTAATCGTAGGTAGTAATGCTAATTGATATGTTACCGGTCCTACTTTTGCCAAAATTTCAATTGGCCCGAAATACCTGGGTCCCAATTTTGAATATCTTCCTAGTCTTAGGGATATTTTTTGGGGTTTTACCTTTATGTATACATGCTCGCCTACCTGGAATTCTCGAGGAGTTCTTTTCAAATCAGCATAACTCTTTTGCTTGTCTTGAGCATCCTTTAAGTTTTGTTGCACCTGTTTCACTGCTAGTTCCATATCTTTCATAACTCGGAACCTAACATTAACCTATCGATGGGACTGCTCCAAGAAATTGGAGTGTTACATTTTCGTCTGTACAGAATTTCAAATGGACTCATTTCGGTTGAAACTTGGAAATGATTGTCATAAGCAAATTCTACTAAGTGTAAGTAATCTTCCCACTTACATGGTTTATCCATTACGTACATTCTAAGCATATCTTCCATAATTTGATTTACTCAGTTTGTCCATCCGTTTGAGGATGATATGCAGTGCTGAAATTTAATTGTGTGCCTAGTCCTTTAAACAAGGCTTTCCAAAAATTCATTGTAAACTTTACATCTCTATCTACGATTATTACTTTAGGTACATCGTGTAACCTGAAAATTTCTTTCATAAATATCAGTAATGTTAGCAACCTTATAATGTAGATTTTACTGTAATAAAGTGAGCTGCTTTACTTAATTTGTCCACTACGACCATGAATGAGTCATGTTGTTTAAAATTCTTAGGTAAACCTGCTATGAAATCTATGTTGATTACTTCTCATTTCCATTCCAGAATGGGTAGTGGCTTCTGTAATCCTGTCGGATGTTTATGTTCTACTTTTACCTGTTGGCATTCAATGCAATGTGCTAAATATTTCGCTACTTATTTTTTCATATTAGGCCAAAATAAGTCTTTTCTCATCATAGTGATCATTTTCTGGTATCCATGGTGTCCTAAATTTGGTCGTTTATGTAATTCATCCATAACAGTTAGTTTAATGTCTACTGAATTTGGTATATATAATCTATCTTTATGTAGTAATAACCCTCTTCCATCCAGACTCAGATCTGTGTTTATTTGGTTCCTTTCATTTTCTGCAGTGTTTTCTTTTAGAGTTTGATATTCCTTATCAATTTTTTTTTTTTTTAAGATTTTATTTTCTAAATCTTATTTATAGCTGTTGTTTGCATATATTAATTTTGCGCGACGACTTAAAGCGTCCACAACTTTGTTCTCTTTTCTTTTTATATGTTTTATTTCAAAATCATATTCGCTTAAAAATGACATCCACCTAGCTTGTCTTGCATTAAGGTTTTGTTGGTCAAACAAGTATTTTAGACTTATGTTATCCGACATTAATATGAATCTTCTTCCAATGAGGTAGTGTCGCCACATTTTTAGCGCATGTATGATGGCAGCAAGTTCTAAGTCATGAGTAGCATAATTCTTCTCATGTTATTTTAACTTCCTAGATTCGCAGGCCACAACGTAGTTTTCTTGAATTAGTACTCTGCCTAATCCTTCTTTACATGTGTCAGTGCATACGACAAAATCCTTAAAAGGATCAACAATTTTTAAGGTAGGAGTTGTAATTAACAGGTGTTTTACTTTATTAAAACTTGCAGTACATTTTTCATTCCAATCAAATTTCTTACATTTCTTTTGTAGTAAAGTTATGGGGTAAGCTATCTTAGAAACCCCTTCAAAAAAATTTCGGTAATAGCAAGTGATCCCCATGAACAATCCTATGTCAGTTACATTTCTTGAAACAAGCCATTCAGTGACAGGCTTAATCTTCTTGAGATTGACTGATATTCCATCTTTAGACACCACGTATCCTAGATACTGGATTCTTTCTTTAAAGAAATTGCACTTTCTAAACTTACCAAACAATTGTTGTTTTCTTAACACTTGTAAAATTATTTTTAAATGTTCTTCGTGTTCTTGTCTATTCTTAGAGTAAATCAAAATGTCGTCCATAAAGACGACTACAAATTTATCTAAGTATTTACTTAAAATACTATTCATTAAGCACATAAAAGCTGCAGGTGCGTTTGTTAAACCAAAGGGCATTACAATAAACTCGTAATGCCCATATCGGGTTCTAAAAACAGTTTTAAAGGCGTCTTCATCCTTGATCCTCTTATCACATATATATTTTCTGCCAGGCTTCCATGATGCAGCAAGCAGACTTGTCTCTTGTTGTATTCCGGGCTACTTTTACATGGGGTATCAGCATGGATCTCTACAACTTCATTCCACTTCAGAGCCTTGTTCTTGATATTTTCCTTGCCAGGACTGAGACTCAGGAGTCCATTGAGATGATTTTAGTGACGATCTAGTTCATTCCAGCAGAGCAACAGATTAGGAGTTGGTACACACAGTCAGGGGTTTATCTGTTGGAGACAGGTATACATGATGAGATCAGGTATATTTCCTTAGTTTAGTTGTTGCTCTGTGATGTATCTCAGATACCTGTACTTGTCATGTTAGGATGATCATGGTAACCTATGTTGTATGTTATGTATTCCTCTAACTTGTGTTATGATTGATCAAGGAATCCAATGTGAAGATTGTTTCCCATCCCATGCTCAAACAAAATGTAACCCGTAGTGCTAGGTTGGTTTCACCACATTTCTACCTGTCCATCCAGTTCATCCACTGTTGTTTCTACCCCATGACTATGACTGATAGAGACTGGTGAGATTGAAGACCCTTTCCCTATTTTGACCACTGTGTATGATAGACTCCATGTTGTTATGTGTCTCGAGCCATGAAGTATGTGTCTTGGCCAATGTGTCCAGGTGCACAGGGTTGTCATCCTTGAGTCCTCAAAACAAGTGCTCCACCATAATAGTGTTACTAAACAATAAAGCATCGAAACGCATAAAAGCTATATCTAAAGGATGCTGAAGTATGAAAGATTGAAAAATGTAGTCACTAGCCAAGAGACTAAGCACCCATTCCTTGTATAATGTAAGGCTCAGTTTTCCCTTTACAGGGGCACCAGGGTGAGGCGAACCCGTCGTGGCTATGGACTGCTCGCGGGCACCGACTAGCCTTAGCCATTTACTAGAGCCCAGAAGGCTTTCTAGGGAACCTGCTCTTGTAGACTGGTTACTATCTTATAAAAATTGTGAAATTTATTGAAAGGTTAATGGTCAAAAGATGAGCACTCACTCCTTGTATAGTGTTCAGCTCAATGGTCCCCATAGGGCCACAGGGTGAGACTAGTCTAGAAAGACTGGGTCTTTTTCAGTACTGGAACCCAGGAGGTTTCCAGAGCACCTGCCTTTGAAGGCTGACCTATATTTGCAATAAAGTTGCAAAGGAAAACTTGCTAGAGTCTAAGGGAAGCATACCCAAATACTTCACCCATCTGTGAGGCACCTCCATCCCCTATTGCTATCTGTCATGCATATGTCACCTTGGTAGAGTATATTGGTTATCAGTCAAATAGATCACTGAGTCAAAGTCAGTCAAAGTCATTTCCCATTTGCCTTATCTTGGTTCCTCCATTATCACCCATTTATATCACATTGATTACACTTTGTAAGTATGGCACGAGCAAGGATATTTCTAGAAGACTCTATAAGATCTTTCATAAGCAAAGGCATATTTTATTATTATAATTATTGTTAGTCACCATGATTATGAATAACTGACTCAAGTTGGGTTTTGATATATATCATTGGAGCATGTCTTACCTTGGAATGTAACAGGGTCATATTGGCATGTTATCTCACCTTGATTTTGGGAACTTTGACCTAGTCAACCTAGTTGACCAAGTCAATAACGTTTCCCAAGGCAGTGACTCAAAAATACAACATGGTCTATATTTGTTCGAAACATGCCCAGGACCAATATTGCAGTTTCAATTTTTTGAGTTTGGCCTCGGTTCTCCAGAAAAGTGATTATTATCATTTGATTATTGGCCAAATGACCTATTTTTATTTCAGATGACAGTATGTTTGGTTCTCCTAGAGTAGAGCAATGTTCTAGGGGGTATGAGTTGTCACTTATACCATTCTTCTATGTCTCCAGATCATCGAGAGCAATCAGTTTTCCCCTATTTTCATCCTGGAGTGAGTTATGATGGATTTATTAGTTTCGAGGGATTGTACCAGCAGAATATGAACTAGAAATTCACTGAAAAAATCGATTTGGACTCCTGGCTCAAGGAAATGGTTTGAAAGTTTGACAGATGATGTTTCTCAGCATCTCGGACAGTCCTTCAGCAGCGTTCAGTCAACAAATGTCCAAATTATTTAGTTATGGCTCAGTTAGTGAGGAAAAGCCCCCAATGGGCGCCCCCTCTAATTGGCTATTGATGTATTTCATGATTATATATTATGATTTGAAGTTGTAAAGGGGCCTCGGGTGAATTAAGCCCCTAAGTGTATTGATGCATTACACTTTATGTTATATTTTGAGTTTGACTTTGGATAGGTGTCCTTGAACAAAGTGTGCCCCCTTTGGTTGACTCAGTCACTTGATCCATGTGATAAGTTATATATTGTTGATCTCCATCGTTGATTATCTTTTAATATCAACCGTTGCATGATAAAGTGAGTTAGGGTTTATGTCTCTCTCAAACTATTTAAGAAAGGTGACCCCCCCCATTGTAATTCATGAGCTTTGACACCAGAATATCAATAAAGAGTTTTTTGCTTGGGATTATTTATCTGTGTATCTTGTGGATGTTCTAATTTCATGATTGGAATTGCTATTCTTCCATACTGAGCTTCATTCGGGATAGAACTTGCATTTTTCTTTACCCATTTCATTTGCAGGAGAAGGAGGCGCGCTAGGATAGAGAGGGCGATTTTGTGGGGAAACTCACCTTCGTCTCAGCTCTTGGGTGTTTGGTTCAGGGAGTATTTTTGTATTTATGAATTTTTGTTCTCTTTTCCTTTCCGTATTTTGTAGATCTCATTTGTTTGTTTGATCGGTTGATGTTTCTTTGATCTGGCAGGTTGAAGGGGGGCATAAGGGTGACTGTCTGAGACAGCTACACCAAGATCTTACTCGAGAAGATTTATTTTGACGAGGGATCGACATTCCTCATCATTTCTCAATCCATCTACAATTTCTAGGTACGTCTCACATGTGAGTTTCTCTTCTTTTATTTTCTATACATGCATTGCTCATCATTCCATATCATTAAAACCCTCATTTTGTAAATCTATGAGCTCTAGCTTACGGCATGCTACGAAATTAAAAACCCACTTTTGATTTAACATAAAACCCTTAGATTCAAAGTTTTGGCTCGGTCAGACTCCATTACCGATTCAAAGCACTGGGCAGTTACTAGGGGAAAACGCCCCCTTGGGAAAAGTGGTCTTTTTCGCAAACCGGAAACTGGGTATTGTTGGTTTCTTCTCCAAACACCTAATCTTGCACCCAACATCCAACCTGAGTGTCCAGTTTTTCTTAATTTCACCTTTATGCCCTAGATCCCAATTTTCCTGTATAAATTCTAGGGTAAATTTAGGGCTTTTCACCTGGATCCTATGAATCTATCGATTTTCATTTAAAACTATAATTAACTAGTTAACTAAGAGATTCAACCAATATTCTCTTTCCTGTCTATTCAGTATCCATAATTTTAGGGTTTCTTTGTCTTAGGGACGCTCCCTAGGCTTAGTGTTTCACTAGGTCCAAAATGTCGGTATTCTTGACTGGTGTAACATTCGAGTTCCTCCAGAAGTATTGGATATCGTAGGTCATGACTTTGGTTTCCTTTCCTCTACCATTCGGAATGGGATAATCCCATGGGACATCTATAAGATTCGTGATAACATTTTTGGCATCGTTGCCGGGGAGTTAGAGGCTTACCTTGGTTCATTTTAAGTACCTTCGGTGTCTGTGAATACCTTTAATTTTACAATCATTAATATCACATCTGGCCATAAACCCAGTGATCGCATTTAAATTACTTAACTTAAGACGGTCACTGTATTTTCTCTATCTCTCTCATGACACTTTATTTTGGTGAACATGGCAGTTCGTTCACCTAGAGACTCCACAACACGACTCTCCTGAGGGACCTACCCACGAGTATAACCTTTGAAGTTGAAACATTCCTGAAAATTCATTAATGTACATTCGAAATCCCGTGTTTGAAGACATGGCCTTCCACAATGAATTCCATTATGATTCCACACTTCCTGAAAAATTCACAGTTGTAATGAGTGAAATGGTTTCAGCTTTCGCTCTTCTAGCCCAACAATGTAAAGATGATTATTCAGAGTACGAGCGCTCTCGAATCTCATGTGAGCAAACAAAACCTCGCAAGATCAAAGAACTTGGAAATAGTAGTTACACAATCACTCAGTCACAATACAAACATATCCCTAAAAAGAGTGATAATATACCTAAAAATCTAAGGAAGCCACCAACTGATAATTTACCTAATCGAAATGAAAGCACTCCTTTAACAAGAACCAAAATCCCTAACCAAGTCAAAGGAGCGCTCAGCAGCCAACTAGGAAGGTAGTAGTATCCCCTAGAAAAGACATCATAACCACTTCCAAACCTACCATTGTTAAAGGGAACATGTGGAAACCACCTGCAAATGCTAAAATATTGAAAAGAGATCAGCCCCAGGACACAAGGATCCCTCAAGAACCCATCAAGATAGACCTTGCAAGTAAATTATCGAATCTAATGATTCCCATATCTCCGAGGAAGCTAGTAAAAATCCCATTCATTAAAACTCAGGTCATGGAATTCTTAGGGATAAAGATTGGAAAGAAGGAGAAGACAAACAGATTTGGTTTAAATATCGATATATCCCCTTTCCTAAATAAACTAAGTGTGCCAGTGTCACTGCAAGAATTGTTGAAAGTACCATCAATAAGTAGCAAAGTTGTAAAGTGTTTAGGAGTCCAACCTAGAACAAGGATACCAAAACAGATGCCGAAGATAACAAATGATCTTCCTGTCATGATTCAAAGTGTAATGAATAAGGGAGACGGGTATCCACCTTTCTATGTGGCCCTAGAAATAAACCAATTGATCCTCCATAATTGTATGCTATATTCTAGAGCAGAAGTAAATGTGATGCCATTTAAGGTCATGAACAACCTTGAGTTAACCACGACCTGACAATTTGGAAATGTTTGTGGCATGGATTCACTACCTGTAGAATGCAAAGGGGTGATTGAAAACTTGAAATTGAAATTGGCGGCTTATCTGAATGTCGAAATAATTATGAATTTTTTGGCCATTGATATTCCTGATGTTTGGGGTATGCTTTTGTCTAGAGAATGGGCAATAAAATTAGGAGGTAGAATTCAGTTGGATCTCACGTACACAACAGTCCCTATTAGTGAAATGACCTCAATCAAATTAATAAATGAACCACCTATGATAGAGCACATAGAAACTCCTGATCATTTGTTCGATGATGCTATGAGGCCTATGGATCACTACTACATTTCGATCCAAAATCCGACGGTTTTTTCCGACGGCGCATGGATTTCTCTTTTTAAACTTACAAAAAATCACAAAGATACTTTTTTTTTAATAAATATGGCCACAAGCGTCGGTTAAGCGACGGCTAGTCTCATAACCGTCTCATAACCATCGCTTAACCGACGGCACGTTGGTCAAAATAAGTCCTAGAAAAGCGCCCAAAAGTCACATAGGGCGCCAAAGGATTCACCTGTTCCCTTATCGCTAACCTGCTTGCTTATGTTCTATCACTGTCTTGCTTCCGTGGCTTGCCTAATGAACTGCCATTCTGTTGGTTAGGTTATTCCTCTATCCCTGATCCTTTTCAGAACAGAGGCTTCTGAACCCTCTCATTTCTTTCCCTCAAAGAGCTAATGCATCTGAATCTTTCACTGATGCAAACAATGCTAAATACTACTTCAATGCATTGATCTTTACTTTCACGCTGGTCATCTACGCTGCATCCTCTTCAATGTCGAGTGTCCAAAGAGCTCGAATCTACCCAACGGCCCATCAATCGTCACATAAAAGATGGATGTAATATTATTGTAAATAAAGATGCTCTTCACCCAAATTCAGGTTCTTACTGAAAGGCAGGCTATGTGTCGGTTGGCCCTCACCCTCTCTATGGTCGATCGTGCAATTCACGGACAGGAGGTTCTAGCCAGTGCATTACTTGACAATCGGGGTGGAATTTGGGGCGCGCATAGTTGTTGAGTAGGGCTTCAGAAGCCCATTCTTAAGGTGTAAAAGTGTTCTTTGGGAATTTTACTCATCTTCTGCAAAATCAAAGGTGGCTTCTACGGGCATTTGTTCTCTGTGGTTTTGAAGAGCTGCATGCAGATCTGCTCCACAATGGAATTATTCTGGTGAGATGGTATTGAAGCACATTGTTGTTTTGAATAGAGTTTAGTGCCTGGTTTCGTTGTTCAGCATCTTTCAGTAACATCTATTTGAAGGTTAATACAGCAGGTTTGAAGAATGTTACTTATGTGCTGCTTTAGTTTCCATTCAATTTATTAATCATAGAAAAAATATTTCTTTCAAACCCAGACGTAGCTTTGAAGTCAGCCCTTGATGCTCATTCACTATTTATGTTTCTGGGGTTCAAAGCTTTACTGCAGAGACAATTTATGAGAAATGACTTTTCTTCCTATAGTCCATATTATGTTGCAGTTTAACATAAGACTCATGGTGGAATCCAGAGGGCTGTAGTGATCTTTTTTTCCAGTCTGCATGCGGTTTGCTTGGTTTTCTTTATTTCTATATTGTTGCGCTGCAAAGGTCTGAAAGCAGTTTGTAGGGTTTCTTTATTTTTGTGCTTTATACTGCCCAGGGAAAGTTTCTATGTTTCTAAGAACATATTTAGAGGGAGAGTTTACTTTCTGACAAAACTATTTGTTTGATGATTATAGATTTCCCTGTGTAGGGGAACCATGCAAGTTGTCAGTAGCTTGAAAGAAGTGTTTTTATACTTAGCAGAAATCTATACATTTTTAAAATAATGCATGTATTCATTAATAAGTGAACAGAGTTATTTTGCAGCTTTAGTGGAAAGGAGAAAAAGACTAAACTCTCCTCAGCAGTCCTCTGACTCCCTCATTCACATTTATAA
>LPNX010031784.1:0-74696 GCA_001517045.1 Pseudotsuga menziesii
ATGAGATCAAAATAATGTCTATGATATTCTTTATCTAGAATGTAATTACATATGTATTACTTTAACACATGAATAGGTTCTTATGGATCTAGGTTTTATCAACTCATGATAGTAAAAGTATCTTTAATAATAAGTTATTAATTTCCTATGGTTATTTGTACTCATATTATCTCATTAAATAATATCAATGAACTGGGAATTTAATTATCTCTACACATGGTATTTACCTACATAATTACAACTTTGTATGTATTACAATTCAGATACGGTATTACTCAATTATACTTTTCAAACATTATTTTAATTTATTTTTAAACAAAAAAAAAAAAAAACGAGGGAGCGCTACACATAGACATAGACAGATCTGTCAAGCTTTAGGGGTACATTGAAAAACACCCATTTCTCATATGTTCTCATTTGTTTATTTTCCCTATGTCCTCATTTGTTTATTTTCCCTATGTCTGAATATCATATAGTTTTCCCTTATCCTTTATCTTGATTGAATTAGTCATTTGGACCAAAACCTCACTTGTCTAGCTTGGTCTAATCCATCTCTAATCCACCTCGAAGAAGAAAATTCTCCTTATGAATGCTCAGATGTTATCATGGTACTAGCTAATTTGTAAACCATCTTCATTAAAAACATGTTTGAATATATTTGTGGTGTTGATATATTATCATGTTTATCATGACTAGCTATATGATGATTTACCCTTATGATCATTTGCATATATATGTACTTGTTTATGTGGACAACCTTTTTCATTGGTCCATTATGGACACTTCTAATCATAGTACAACTTAATTCCACTACTACCGAGGTATCATCTATTTGAAACATTATTTTCATTGATGTCAAAGATAGGGGGAGAATACAAATGTCGAAGATGAAGATGAAGTTTATTGAAGATAATGTTGTCATTGGTGAGATTGCAGATGACGTTGATGCCATAATGAAGATGAAATATGGTCCTAGAAAGAAGAAATAGGAATTTGGGACCACGTGATGACCTTAAAAGATGTAAAATAAATAAGACACTAAGACCATCTGATGACCTTCATAGGAGGCCCCAAATAAAAAAGATGTAGTGTAATGTACCCAAAATTCGAAAACAAAAAGTAGACTAGTTAAATGCTACCTTTCTAAGATATTGTTTTATTTTTTGTGAAATGTATTTGTCATTGTTACTAAATCTAAGTGTCGTAAGCTGTCTTTCCCTTTTTATGTATCTTCCTATATAATGACGATATGTTTATGTGATGTGGTTATGTTACTTAGACTTGTTTATATGATTACTATGCTTGTATTTACTAATAGTGTACATTTGCATATGCTAGTTTAGTTACGTTTTGCTTCCTATTTATATGTCTCGTAATTCATTTATAGTTTTATTTATTAGAAGATATGACTTTCCTTTAACTATCAAAAAACAAAGTATATGCATATTAGTCTATAATTAATATTAATAAGATATTTTCTATGAATTAATATAGAGATACTTGTCCTTAATCAAGAGAGCATTAAAATTATGTCTAATAAGCATATTTTTTTATGTAGTGTCCCCGACATTGCCATACATTATTGCAAGAGAAGGTGCAAGTTGGTTTTCAACTACTAATTAAGCAACTATATTAAATTTGAATATGATTTTTTTGCTTTTAATATATAAAAAAAATCATTAACATATTTATAAAATATATAAATGTAAGGATCCTTATTATACCCATCTCTGGATAATTCCAATCTATTCTGGATAAACTGCATTAAATATTAACCCAGATACTTACAGATATTTGAACTGCATTAAATATCAACCCGAGCTTCGTCTCGACTCAGCTTCAACCAGCTATCACTGTACCAAGTCACTTCCCTTGAGTCTTTAATGCGCAAATGGAATGGAGTCTTGGAGGTGTCAGTGGTTAAAACTCAATACCAAACAAGAAATCAGAACTAAGAAAATAAAATTCATTCATCTCTTTGTTGTTCTCTTTGCTTCTTCTCATAAATGCAACTTGAAAGGTAGGCTAAGCTAGGTTTTTTTCTTATGGTTTATTTAGGATCATGTGCTACTCTCTCCCTTTCCCCACAGTCAAGGAAACAGTGAAAACCCCTTTTCTTTTAAGCATTTTTGGGTGGTGCTAGAAATGGTTCTTATGGAAGGAATCGATTCCCAAATCCCAACTTTAGGGTATCATTTCCTTGCATTGGAACTGACTCCCTGAAAATCTACAACCAGTCTGTTATTGAGCTCCAGATCCACTTTAACCAAAGACAGATCCTCTTTTCAAATATGAATTCTATCCAAAATAAAAATATAGAACTCATGAATTGGATCTGAATTGACAAATCCTTGATTGCGAACTAACTATTGGTAAATATGAGCAAAAAAAGCCTATTTGGATGGAAATTGTTGAGAGGATGTTACATTTATACATATGCGATGTTACAGTTATACATATTCTCTAGAGAATGAAGAAAGAAGTTGGCAATTTACCCAATATTAGAGACCCTACAATATTATGCCTTGAACTTTGAAGTATTAATATTTTTAATTTATCATCTATATTTTGCAAAATGACATTTTCGTCAATACTCAACATATTTAACAAAGACACATGACATGTTCCTTGATTTTTCATGAAATAAGGGGAATAAACTTTGTTCAAAATATAACTTGTTAGTATTTTCATTCGAAGTGTTATAAATCAATATTTGGTATGGTTAATTTATTATGTGATCTTGTATTTAAGATTTATTCTCTTAATAAGACATTAAATTCTTAAGATTTATTTTTTGAAATTAAATAAAAAATATTAGATATTAAATAGTTTGTTACTCTTATGACTAGAAGGTAATTAAATAGTTTAGATCTTGTTTTCTTGATTATGAAATAACTTGTTTGCATAAAAATTAGTTTTGATTTAATTACATATTGGATAAAATAATTATATATGAAATTCTTACAAGTGTATGGTATAACAATTTGATTTAAAAGAAACAAAAATTTATATAATATATCAAATTATGATAAAATTTTAAGTTTCATCATCTTATTGATAGTATGAAACTTGGGTCTAGATGGCTAAGAAATTATGTGGCAAAATTTGTTTCTTTAATGTTACAATTTTGTAGCAAAAGTGTCATATTTATGTAGTTTTTTTGTTATAGCAATAACTAATAGCTATTCAATTAAGGACAATAAAGATTAGCATTGTAATTAAAATTTTATCCCAGATTACGTGATAATATTAATATTTATTTATTATTAATTAATATCTAGGATAATTTATGGTGAGTTTTTCTTATTATTTTTTTTATCTCTATATTAATTTTTTTTAATTATAAATATTGGATAGTTTGATAATTTTATATAAAGATTGATAATATTAGCATGTTAGCTGGTATTATAGCAATTGTTTTTGGAGGGGAGAAAATTTGCAATTGCATAGAAATATTATGAGTTGTTATTGTTAAATTGAGAATTGCTATCTTGACAAGCTCTTCAATGCATGTTTTATAAATTCATTATTCTCTTGTTTAAATTGATCTTGAGGCCCAACTGGTTCATCACTTTGAGTGACATTAAATTTGTTGATGCTCAAGAATCAATCATGCAATTGTGCAACAACATGTCATTGGTCAACAAGGTGATATAGAAAGGGTTATGACTTTCATTTATCCTCCCATGATTCATTTCTTGCATCACTACAGGAAAATCTTCATTAGCTTCTTCAAAACCAAGCAATCTCTTTCTCTTTGATATAACGTCGGTCAAATCAATACTCAAACCAAAACTTTTACTTACAAAAGGCCCTATCTATAAAGAATTGTCATGATCAATTTCAAAACTTCAATTTTAAGAGTATTATTGAGAATGGATTATTTTTCAAAGTATGATACACTTTCTAGAAGAATTTGGATCATTGAATTCTGTACAACAACTCAATTTTCAAGGTTGTACAACTTTAAAAAAGCTTCATAGAATTTAAAAAAAACTTTGGGCGTTGTGATTATTAGATTTCTCCTATTGCAAAACATTGTTAGAACTCCCATTCTAATCTATTAAATATTTGTCACTAGTTGTTGAACTCTATCTCTTTAATCATAGATTAGTGGCATTCACCTTCACTAGTGGATCATATGCATCCATCCATTCTGATCTACTTGATAAGGTATATGCATTCATCCATTCTAATCTCCTTGATACGATTCTTGGCCTTTATGGACTCATATCTATCACTAGTTCGCGAACTATATCTTTTCATTCATAGATTAGTGGCAACCACCTCCAACAGTGGATCATAGTGTTTTAATAAAAAGGTCACAAGAATGTGACCTTTTCTCTAATTACCTGAGTAACCTCCATTAAAATGGAAGTGGGTTGTGTGACTCTTCTTTACCTTTAGTTTTGTTGTTTTTCTCTCTCCTTGTTTCTTGTATGCGAAACCTACAAACTTCGTTTCTCGTACTGTTCTCGTTTGGCATTTTGTTTCGTTTTGCATTTCGTTTCCCATTTCTCATTTCTAGTAACATAGGTTTCTTACATATAATGGGTAAGTCTTCATGTGCATTCAATTTCTAATACTTCCTCTACGAAGTTGACAAATTTGTTTTAGTATTACTCATTAGATTCCGGTGATTTTTAACAATGGAGATTCATCAAGTAATTTCACTTAAGATCAGTGATGTTGATCAATCTAGCATTTTCGACCTCCACGTCGGTTGTCTAATAGAGATTGCTTCTTAACGTGGTTTCATTGGTGACCTAGTGAAGCTTCTCTGGGTCTATTTAAAATTTTGTTTGTGTGGTCAAAACACTTGGTGAGAATCTTTTCAAGCTGACTATAGTCTTGGCAAGTTAAGAAATTATAAAGATTTGTATTGTAGAAAATACTATGAAACATAGAACTAATGTGGGTGTAAGGAGGGAACTCTAATATAAAGTGATTTTCATCCTCAACGCTCAAAGACTCACAAAGATGACAAACTCTTTCTACCATGGAGTTTTAAGAATAGACCAATTCCCAGTTTCACTATGGAGTTCATAAGAGTTCGTTCTAATTGTGGCTATATTAATTTTCTTCCTTGAAGAAGTTACTACCGAGAGATACTTCTGATATTCCAAATTAGTGTTAATGACCTCATTATAGTATCTTAGTTTTCTCTTGATCGATAAATTTTCCTTGCACCACAGTTTTCTCTTTAAACTTGGAAATGCAAATATTTTTGACACTACCAATATTATGCAAAGTGTCATTTTCTTCAATCCTCTAATGTTTTAACCAAGTAATGATATCTTTACACCAACTCTGCTTGAGGCATAGTTGGTTTTGAATTCATTTTCAAGCAATTCTAGGAAGTCTCTTGTTTCTCGTGTTATTTATCTTATGCTTGTACATTAGGTACCTATTCATACCCATGCTCTAGATGGGGGAAAGGCCCACTTCTATGAGGAGAATAGGATAAGGCGTATTGCTTTTAATTTTGGGGTTATAAGTTATAAATTGCTTTTGGATTTGTTCAATATTCCTCCAAGATTTTCTAGAAAGGTTCACTCCCACATACAAGATAACGGGGATGACAAGAGTTTCAAAGGGTAATTTTTTTTATTACACATGACCAGGTTGGCTTATTTGCAATTTTTTTTCAAACCAAAATAAGCTTTCCACCCTCTGTAAGCCATTTTATCATTGCTATAACTTTCTAATTGAGATTATGATGAATATTAATTCCGATATAATTATAAGACGTCGCTACTTCCAATTTTCTATTATCATAAATAAAATTTGAGTAGGTTTCTTTTTTTATATTTTATATTCCTAACTTTTGTCTTGTCGGTGTCAATAGTCATACCTATGTTAGAGCATAAATATTTGAGATTTCTTAATTACTTATCGATATCTCAGGGACACCTTTCCATAAGAACAATACCATCAACATAAGGTAGGAGGATAATAACTATCTCAGCCAAGATTGTGTCGACACAACCTGGTTCCTCTAAACACCTTTCTAGTTTATCGATGTAAATGACAAAAAATGGTAGGGTAATGGGGGAAATATTGCTTAACTCCAATATTACAGTTAATATCTGTTGACCACCCCTCGTTATTCTTAAAAACGAAAATGACATTTTCATATAGCCTTATCGTGGCATCTCTCAACTCAAAAGGAACCTTAAGCTCCTCTATCATATTCCACGGGTTATTTCTACATACCGTATCAAAATGTTTTCTAAAATACACAAAGAAACAAAATAGGCTAGACTTATTATTACATCATTCCTCTACAATCATCCTAAGTGTAATGAAGTGGTTCATGCTTGAATGATGCCTTCTAAAACCTGCTTGACCTTTATCCCACTTACCTTCCATTTCTAGCCATTTGTTGATCTAATTTTATAACATAGTACATTATAATTTAGCTAAGAGAGGACTAATCATAATGGTTCCATAATTAAACAGGTTATTTTTATCCCTACTTTTGAAAATAGAAATAATAAGTCTCTGATTCCAAGATGTAGGGAACCCTTGCTTCGGCTACTAGATTAAAGAGTTTTCCTTTCATAAATTTTAAATAATATAATTTAAGTCTTCAAAACAAAATGAATATGAATAGTTTATTTTATTCTAATTGTCTATATTATATAGTGTACTTGTATATTATTGTCAAAATAAATTTAAACTATTTAATATTTCATTTAATTTAAATATTAAAATTTACAAAGAATGTAAATAAAATTGGAAATAAGAGTAGAGTGTCCAAGACACATTCGTCATCAATAAAATAAGAATAATAGAAAATATTTTAAAAAGCATAATTTAATATCATTTGTGCTTTCACAGGTAGTCATATTTTTTTACCACGGGAAATAAGGCATGCAAAGAATCAAAACGAGATTATAAAATCAATAAAGCTTCCTTAAATCCAGGGAAAAACAGAAAAAATAGCCAGTATATTGAGGAAGAAACAAATAAGGATCGCCTTCTCTCCTTTGAACATGTTGTGTGAAATCTTAGACCATGTTAAAGATCAAGCAGACCCAAAGAAGAATAAATGTTTGCACTCGATCCCTTGTGGCTGCAGCAAGGTGTATATTGGAGAAACTCTTCGTTGTGTACAAACACGATTAAACGAACATAGTGCGGACATCATTCATGGACAGATAAATAATCCTACATTAGTGGAGCACTCCACAACCTCCAAACACCACATTCTCATGGAATACGCCAAAGTCATCACCAACATCGACCAAAACCATTACATAAGAAGACAGGTGAGAGAAGCGATTGAAATTGAGAAACACCCTTTCAATATCAATTGAGATGATGGATGGAAACTAAGGAGAACATGGGATCCTATAATTAGCCAATTAAAAAATAATAAATTAACGACATCTTAATACTGTTTCTAAAGGTCGACATATTTTCAAAAATTAGGCTAAGATACACTATTAATAAAGAAACCATTTGAAAGATTAGTTGGGAAACAATATTGTATCTCCTGAAGATGGGCTAAACTACCCAGCCATAAAGGTTGAGAATTTTACATTTTCACATAGGGTTTAGTGTGGTTAAAAAAAAAAATTAATTTAGATGTTAGTATTTACTTGTATTGGAAAGAAATTGGTGTTGAAAGTACATTCATCTTCAACATAATTTAATTTAGATATTAGTATTCACTTTTATTTGAAAGCAATTAGTGTTTAAAGCACATTCATCTTCAACAAAATCATAATAATAAGAAATATATGGAATTCTGAAAGCATAGAAGCAATTAGTAAATATAAAAAATAGATAACATATTGAGAAGGGGGTTTGAAAGTTGGAAACATTATAAATTTCTAGTATGTTATATTTTAGGTTGAAAATAAAATTAATGATATGTATTTGTATTTTATAGTAGTTAAAGTATACTCTGCTTCATCTATTTAAGGTTTGACAAAATCTATTTTGAAATTATAAAGTTACAAGTCTAGAATTATCCATGAAAACTCACTTAGAATGAACATTTTTATTCAAAATGAAATCAATATATTATGTAAGAAAAAAAACTCTTATAGAGGAGATGATGTCATAAAAAAATTTGAAATGTAATTTTTTTATCATATAATACTAAGAAATTAATATATGACATGAAATGAATTGATCCCTCACCATGCTTAATAAATCCATGTCTCTCATAACAATAAATAATATGCATTAGCAAGGATATTATCACTATTTTAATATCTTGAATAATACAGTTCTTAAACAAATTGATTTAAATATTTTTTCTTGACCATTCCCATAGAAATTGTGTTCATTGAGATTTCCATAAATAATAAAACATATCATAATAAGATCATATTAAGTTAAGAGAAAGTAGTACTAAATGTAGAAATTGATTAGAAGCTTATTTAGGATAGTGCAAGCTAACGAGGGTCACTTTTAGCACATTAGATGCAATAGAAAACTGAAAAATCAGCAATCCCTCAACTTAATTGTTTGTTTTGAGATACTTACACAAAATATATTACTTTGAGTAAAAAGGTTTAAATGTAGGAAATTGAATCACGTTTCCAAATATATAAGTTTTATGTATTGAAATTTTTTATAACTATGCCAAATTTCATTTTTTCTAAGAGTCACTTTTTTTAGGCAAATGATAAGGCATATGTTTTTGTGGGTACAGCCTTTGAGGTCCTAAATGATGCTTTCAGGATACAAAACTTTGCAGGCATGTAGAGAACATATAACACTAGTGTAGCGCTATTTTTCGAAAATAAAATTAGTAATTTTTATTTATTTTTATAATTATCAAAGTGATCATTCCTCGAAAATTGTATGTCTTTTGTGGGTGCAACCTTTGAAGGTCTTAATGAATTAATCATGAAATGGGTTTTTTATAGAATGTAGAGGCTGACGTCTTCTACTGCACCATATAATTTTTTTTTAATAAAAGCAAACAATAGACAGATTAATATTATTATTAATGGTATATTATAAACCATTAATATTAAAATATTAACGGAAATAAATTTATTAATATTAATTTATAATATGAATAAGTAATTATATTATAATTAGATATTATTTAATTAATATGTCTCTAATTAATTAATATTAACGTCTTAAGCCCACGATATTGCAATTCTCCCTAGGTGTCCTGTTTATGGATGATTTCTGGAAGAGGTTGGAACCCTAACGTTGAGAGATCATATCTCCTAGAATATAGCGAATCTGAGGCTGAATTTTGGACACAGGATTCATCATGATTTTAGCTTCGGACCCTGAAATTTTCAGCTCCTGAAACTTCTCCAATCTCGGAATACAGTAATTGTACCAAAACTTAGCAGTTTTAGTATTTAGGGTTTCTCTAGCTCGGGGTCAAACTAGGGTTTGACTTTCCTAGAGTTTCACCAAACCAAATTTGTTGATCCAGGTCTCTAAACTTCAGTTTTGATGAGGAGAACAATCCTATACTGGTCTCACTCAAAAATTCCTCTTCTGTAGAAAGCCCTAATTTCCACATCGAAAACTGAAAATGCTCAAAATCGAATTCCGCTTCGATAGAAAGATGCACCCTTCAATGGAGAGTCATCTTAGCATAATTTTGCTGATAGATTGTGGAGAAAGACCCAAAAATTAAGAAGCCCTAGCTTCTGTAGCTGCACAATGTCTTCTTCTCAGGTTAGCTCTGATACCATGTTAGTTTTTCATCATATAAGCTAGCATTATGATCTTAGGATCTTTTCACTGAGAGAATAACAAGCACAGCAATAAAACATAAGCACATCACAAGAGACAAGAGACACAAAGAGTTTTGATCGGGGAAACCATAAATGGAGAAAACCCCACAACTTCCTCAAGATAGAATCCCCAGAAGATGTAAGACCCAAAAACAGTAAGATGCACTCCCGACAGTAGTAGTCTTCTTCTTCTGTCTAGTCCCAGTATTTCCTTCCTCACTAATGCGCCTCCCTTGAGTGAGAGAGTGACGTGTAGTACAAGTGATAAATAGAGAGACTCTCACTCTATATTTATATTCTTCCGTTCACTTGAAGTGCACTTAATCATGTCGGCCCAACCAATAATTACTTACTCGAGCCTACACCTTAATTAGTGTATAATAACTCAAGTGCCCCGAAACTATGGGGACTTACATAATGACTTGACAAGACTTGTTTACATTATTAATCCTCCCGATTGGATCATCGGGGCATGACAACATGACTCAAATACATAATAGAAACATCCCGGAATAAACATCGGGTTACAATATATAAGATACATAGAAGAATACATTCCGAAGTTACATATACATCAACACTTCTACCCTCAAGCAGATAAGTGGTACCCTGTTCAGCACCGCACTAGTTATGTGAGAACCAGGTGGTGCCACCGCCTTTAACCTATGTTGTTGGCGCGGTTCCTACCCATCACCTCTTTGTCATAAAGGGGTATAAGCGGTGCTCTTGGTAAAAAGTGAAAAAAAGGAGGTTTCTCAAGGCTTCTAGAACAAGAGCCTCGTGTCTAACCTTATCCCTACTCACTTGGTTGGTTAAGGTCACGATCCCTCTTTGTAGGATCTTGTAACCACCTCACCCACCAATATCTCAACTATCCTATCCATTTGAGCCCTATAAATACAAGCTCATACTCCATGGTTGAGGGGGAGAGAAGAATAGTAAAGTTATGATGTTGAATTGATACCCTGGCCTAATCCATTACAGAGCAATTGTGGAGCAAGTTAGAGCTATCAGGGACAAAGTGATCGTCTTATGAAGGAGTGTATCGGCACTAAGGCACATGGTCGTAAGCTCTTTCATTTATTTTCTAATGAAAAATTGATTTCCTTCCCACATGTTTGTTGTGTTAATCTCACATATATGTTATTGGATTCCTTAGTCACTAATATGGATGTGTAGATGATTTTTTGGTAGCTTTGATGTCTTTGTATGTTTGATATGTCATTAGAGGAAATTTCAACTCAAAATGGGCATCCTAAAATGAGCTAATAAAATAATAGTTAAAATAATAAAATAATATTTATTAATTTTGGAGGAAGAAAAGAAAAAAACTACTTTTTTTTTGTATTTTTGACATATCTCCCCGTGTTTTTACTCAAATTTCAATGGGGAGAGCTCGTTGGATGCGGAATTAAATTCCGCATCTAAGGAGTACCCACTCGGCATACTTTCATTAGAGGAAATTTGGGGTCTAAAATGGGCCTTATAAGAAAACGTGCCAAAATAAGTTTTTGTGAGTTGGAATTCAAGAACCAATAGAATTTCAATAAAATAAGTCAACCATAATGGTTGAATTGACATATTTGTCATTAAAAAAAACTACTTTTTTTGTTCGTATTTTCGACATATCTCATTGTGTTTTTACTCAAATTTTGATCAGGAGAGCTCGTTGGATGCGGAATTTGATTCCAACATCATCATCACGTTTTTTCAGGTATTTCTTGTTTTTGGGATAATGGGGTCTGTCAAAAGTATGCAGTGTGGGTACTCATTGGATGCGGAATCAAATTCCGCATCCAACGAGCTCTCCCGATCGAAATTTGAGTAAAAGCACAGGGAGATATGTCGAAAATACGAACACAAAAAGTAGTTTTTTTCTTTCTTCCTCCAAAATTAATCAATATTATTTTATTATTTTAACTATTATTTTATTATTTTCCTTAGGAGGCCCATTTTAGACCCCAAAATTCCTCTAATGTGACGGACCCCGCTACCCCAAAAACAAGAAATACCTGAAAAAATGGAATGATGACATCATCATTTCATTTTTCAGGTATTTCTTGTTTTTGGGGTAGCGGGGTCCATCAAAAGTATGCCGAGTGGGTACTCGTTGGATGCGGAAATTAGTTCCACATCCAACGAGCTCTCCCGATCAAAATTTGAGTAAAAACACGGGGAGATATGTCAAAAATACAAACAAAAAAAGTAGTTTTTTTTATGATACCTATCCTCAAATTTATATTAAAAAAGTGTTTAAGACCTATACGGTATTTCAATTTTAAAGCAATTTCATTGGCTAACACATGATGACATGGAATTTGAATAAAAGTTAAAAGGCCCATTTTGAGTTGAAATTTCCTCTAATGTTTACAGGTATACAGGTCCTTCATCAGAGTTACATTCCAGGCATCTATAACATTCAGGGAAGGTCTTCAACCGAGTTATTCTCTCATTTGTTCTGGATCTAAACCATTTAGACCAGAGGAACAACTTCTATCTGTAGAAGGTGATATATTCCTGATAACATGAGTCAGAATCTTTTCAAATATTGACCTACTATCCGGATTCCATCAGGTACGGATTTGCGATGAACATATTCACAAAACTACTTTTCGTACAAGGTACGGGCACTACGAGTTTCTAGTGATGTCGTTCGGGTTGACCAATGCACCCGCAAACTTTATGTGTATGATGAACAACATATTCAGTAGGTATCTGGATAAGTTTTCCCAAGTCTTTATTGACGACATCTTGGTTTATTCCAAGAATAAAGAGGAACATGAAGAACACCTTCATGTAGTACTACAAGTGTTAAGAAAACACCATCTTTACGTTAAGTTTAGTAAATGCAATTTTTACAAACCGCAGATACAGTATCTAGGTCACATTATATCTATGACATGGATAGATGTGGACCCGAAAAAGATTAAATCCATAAAGTATTGGTCTGCCCCTACTAGTGTCATTGACATTAGGTCATTATTGGGATTAGACGGATATTATCAAAAGTTCATTGAGAACTTCTCAAGAATCGCTTTCCCCATGACCGCTTTGCAGAAGAAAGCAAATAAGTTCATATGGACTGACAAGTGCGAAGAAATTTTTCAAAAGCTTAAGCAGCTTTTGACGACCACAGCGGTGTTGTGGACTGCGGATCCCGATGGGGATTTTGTTGTTTGTATGGATGCAAGCAAGGAAGGACTTGGAGGAGTCTTCTTACAGAATGATCAGGCGATCTGTTACTGTTACAGAGAGAAATTCAACAGACAGCTTGAATCCAAAAATCAGTCCTCTCCAATATGCAAGAGAAATCAAATATCTAACATTAAAGGATCAAAACTCGTACCTTATTCTGGACGGTTGAAGTAGATCCACGTTGAGCTTTCCAACTCCAGCTTGAATTGATAGATTAGTTCCTCAACAATCAGTAAACAAGACAAGCATGCTATATATATTGGTGTTAGATCTACTCTAGCATATATAATCAACAACGTATAAGCATTTGAAATCATCCATGGATAAAATATTCATTCAAACATACATTATTGGACAGGAAAAGATATTTCTATTAATATAAAATCAGAGATTACAATGAATACAACCTCTATCGGCACGTCTCCGAATCAGAGAAGCTGAATCCCCCACTTGGGCCTCCACCACCTCAATCCTCCATCTCTCGATAGCAAGCTCACAAGCAAAAGGAAAGCTTGGGAAAAACACCAAAGTGCTCCAAGGGACAAAGGGATGCAGACTCAAGCATAAGTTTTGGCAACAATGGACTATAGTTTCTTTGCTCTCAATTCTCACCTATTCTTCAATGTATCCAAAGGGTTCCTTATATAGCTCTTCAATGGGGCAATGAAGGGTCGAATCCGAGCGATCTCAAGGCATATGGAAGGCCAGGAGACAAATGAGTTGGATCCATGTCAAGGAAAACTCCAAAAGAATTTGGCCTTTTGCACACATCCCCATGTACACGGTTTCAGGGGTCAAACCCGTGTATATATGGGTCAAAGGGTTTAAAAGTCGCGTATAGAAATTTAAGCATGTTTTTAGGGATGATCTTGGAAACTTCAAAGGTATAAAAAAGGTCCATGGGGTCCAAAGAGTCTGCAGAGGGACAGGGGAAGGCCATACAAGTGTGATTCACCAGGTGTGGTAAAATCAGCTATAACAGATGCCCCCTAATGTGTGAGGTCAGAGAGGTCATACAATGGCCGAAATACATTATAAGTCCATCCCAGAAGTGGAGTGATGAAGAACCCAGTGGAAGACCAGCCATCCAATCAGCATAGTATAATGATACAACTATGCATATAACTACAAATACATATAGGAGTCCCGGATACATAAGAGTACAATGGCCATGAATAGGTATGATACAAAATATGACATAAGTGGTCATCGCCACGCACAATATACATAGATCAGAATCTCCATGATGAAGATATACAAAGGATCAAGATCTCCATAATGGCTGGAAATGTCTGACATATATTGGAATCAAGTCACGAGAGCTGAAATATCATGAACACTGGCACGATCAAGGAGGTAGCATATAAGAGATGCCACCAATCTGGAAGGTCTTCTACACAAACCACTACGAGTACATGTCCTACTATGTGAATAGAGGTGTCGAGGTCAAACATAGTAGTCCATCATTTGATTACCAGTCATTGATGTATACTGTTAACAAACACGAGATCACCCACCGATAATGAAAATGGGAATCAAGGTACTAGAGTTCAAACTAACAAGTGTGAATAAATGTGTTGAGTTCGAACACTTGAGAGAATCCATCGATTAGGGGACATTGATGTATTCCCAAAGAATTGTTGATGGCGAGAGAACCTGCCATTGATGAGTGCAAGTCTCAAGGTACTAAAAAATGACTCTAGATTTCAATCCCATAATAAAGGATCTGAAGTTGATGGGAAGAACCTTCACTTCAACTTCCCTATGCATCACTCCATTTGCTTTGAATGTCACACCATTTTCCTTGCAGTCTTTGACTCGTCGTATCACCTTTCATGACTACATCTCTGTGGTCTAATGGAGACTCACAGCAGTCGCCACATTGATCCAGGTTAAATGATAGCACGTATGATCCCTCTCCTTGTTTGGATTGGCCAAATGTGATAACTGATATTCATAAAACGACGGAAATAAAGTATGGGAGTCTTTCTTAGAAAAAACTTGGCATTTTAGGTGGAACCCAAAACAATAATTTTTTTTGGCAAAAATATTTGAATATTGGATTTTTGGGGGAAACCCCTAAACATTAAAAGTTTTGCATGGAAAATAGTAAAAATAAGTTCAAACACAAGGGAAAAAATAAGGAATGAAAGCTAATGCGTAGTGGTCATCATCAGAATTCACTCTCTCTCATCCACAGCTCTCTAGCTGTGTAAGAAGGTGTCCTAAGATTATGTTTTTTTATCATCATACGATGAACCATCAGAGCACAAAACATATTTTTTGGATTCAGTAAAATAAAAGTAGGGTTACATCAATAACAAAGTGTTGGATAGATTTATTTCATTCATCATTCATATACCCTGCAAATCAATACGTGTCACCACACAAAAAACTAGTACAAATACATGAATACACAAAGACAATGAAGCAAAACCCAGAAACATTGTAATCCAATCTACAACAAGAACGCAGAATAATAACTTAAAGAGGGATGGACTCAGGAAGAACGTAACGATACTGTATAATCACTTTGTATGAATCAGTGTTGAACATAAATATTATCATCACCATCCACCCTCCTGATACACAAATTACTTATTCAATGAATCATTGTGAAAATTGCAAACCTTAAAACAGTTCTAACATGCTTGCAAACGACGAATGTGTGTGATTCGCAAAGGGTCTCCATTATAAAGAGGTTTTGCATCGTCCAGGGAAATTGTAAGTGGATGCACGAAATAGAGAAGAATAATTTGGCCATCAGAGGAACTCTGCACTCAGTGGATCAGTATCTCAATATCAAATTGGAGAACACTGGAGTGGTCGAGCAAGACAAATACCCACATATGGTATCTTCTTCCCCATCCCCATTTTATTCTCTAAGAGTCGCAAGTTTATATATTCTGATTGCAGTATGTGTGTACATGTATCAGTTCATATACTCGGGTATACACTTTTGCAAACTAAAAATACATGTCCAAGAAACAAAGTATAGTTGTAAAAAAATCTGAATCTATTAAGCATTTCCATGTAACCCACCCGCACAGTTCTAGTTTATCTTCCAGTTAATATTTTCACTGTTCATTACATAAACCCAATTACAATAATTTTCTGCTTTTTAATTCAAATATGTCCTTCCCATTATGGGATTATTACAATGGATTGCAGCAAACTTACGATATCCTGAAAAGATCCTTTCAAACCATAGGTATACACATTTGCCCAGGCTTGTACCTAGCCCCATGGAAACAACCTGCTTGCTGAGGGTGACACCCACAACGGCTGAAACATGTGCCAGGGATTTGAATATTAGTGGGTGTATGAAACACCCCCACTTTACCAACTGACCAATGCCCTTTTGACAACTCCATATTTTATCATTGAATTAACATTCCAGTTTGTTTGTCCATTAGGTTGTTGGTCAATTCATATTGTGGTGTTACATGGGCATTACTATCGACCTTGCAGACTTTTACCCTCACCATAGTTAGAATGGAAGTGTATACAAATCATTGTTTCTCTTTCAAAGATAGGACTTTATCAAGCTGAGCACAATCCTCTAATTGCAAGGTAAGAAATTGTTGCATCCCATGTAAGACTGGGAATTCAGATTATCTACTGTTAAATAACTATTTTGCTTGCTTATTGTTTCCCTTTTGTTTGCAGCGCTGCCAAAGTGTCTTGTTCACATATTATTCAATAATGTTCCTCTTGAGGTCTCAAAAAGTAGTCTTTAGCTTTTCATTTGGTGGGTAGTCATTTGCAGCCATACTTCATACAATGTCTTATGAGAATTGTTGAAGTCCTTAAATGTTGTTTCCATGTAAGAACCTTTAGCAATATACTCGTAGCTAGCTAATATTAAACTAACATTGCAAGCTACAGGTGTCTACTATCAACCCTATTAACATTCATTTGGTGACCCTTCCTCTAGCAAGTCATTATATTGGAGTGTCGGCCTTACTAGCTGTTAAAAGGCTCTGGTTAGTGTTACTGTGAGATGCCAAGGAATGTAACTCTACTCTATAGTTGACTATGCGAGGGGAGAAAGTTTCTCGCTCTCTCTATATGTGCATTCCCTTAGGGGGTAGTATGGGTATACCTAACCCTATTTTATTTTTCTCTATATAAGTAAGAAGACTAATTGATGATTGTCATTTTTTTGTATTGATCTATTGCAATTAGGAGGTTTTCCCACTTGAAATGGGTTCTTAATAATATTTTCATTCACTGTTTTGCATCGTAATGGAGTGGCATTATATGAAATATCATAACAAGTGTTATTCAACCTTTATTATGGTGTTTTGGGTAATTTGGATCATAACAGGTTATATTAGAGCAGAGGATTCTCTGATCGACATCTTCACATCCTGGAGCTGTCCAAATTCACTGTCACATGATTTTTTGGAAAGATGATGTTTAGAAGTATCTTTGTTAAATTTTCAGTAGATTTGGCATGGAAATCTAGGATATCTACTTTGAAGTAACCTGTGATTTTTAGATTTGTTTTATGTTCAACCTTTAGGTGCAGAAAGTATATCAATCACCCACTTGTTGAGTTGTTGTTTAGTAACTGATGTAATTAATAATATTTATATAATATGATATGCCTTTATCATTTTGATAATATAAATGCTTCAAGTAATAAAATGTTATTAAGGTTTTGTATAGGGTGATGGTTTAGTATATATTTTAAAATTTTGCAATATGCTTCAAGTAATAAAATGTTATTAAGTTTTTGTAGAGGGTGATGGTTTAGTATATATTTTAAAATTTTGCAATATATATAAAAATTAAAAAAGGTTTTATAAATCAAATTATTTGCTTATGAGAATCTGTGACAACATTAACATAATTTTGGATTTGATCTTCAACATAAATTGAAAGCCATAGGTTAGGTTTATTATTGGTGCATTTCTATCATTTTTTTCTTTTCAAATGGAACAATCATCATAGTTTTATGTAGTGAGGCTACTTTCAAATGACCACGGTTCAAATACAAGTTCATTCCCAAGGTGTCAGGCCATAATGATTTGGGTGTCTTCACATTTCTCTTCCTGCAGGAGACAACAGAACAGGAAAACAAGTTGAAACTTAGAGAGGGAGTTGAAGTGCTGGTAAGCTGGTTAAATTGATATTTGTTCATAAATGGATACAGCATTGGTGACTGAGGACAATTCTTTACTTTAAAATTTTCCAATATATTCCATGTTCCAATATTTTTGGAATTTGTGATTATTACGAATTTTAGTATCTAATCTAAACTACGCACATCCTTTAAATGCTACATGTTTTTGTTGTTTTTACAATTTAAGATCCATAATTTTTCTTTTATGCTTGGCACTGTGACTAAAGCTATTGCTTTTGATAACGTAGAATTTATATATGAAATTTTTATCTAGATTATTGCTAATTGAGCCATAGGTCTAGATATTCTAAAGAAGAGTCAGTGGAGATTGCTCGAATGTTTTCCTTGAAATCTATCTCTTTATCTATCTTTGGAGGAGTTGAGCACTAGTGAATGTATGCAACTGAAGAGCATTCGAGGGTTGGTGCAGGAAACAAAACTTCATCTCCTACATCTTAATGAGTGCTCTGCTCTGATTTAGAAGAGTTGTCAAGTATGAATGCATTGGACCTATCTTTGAACAAATTATGTGCATAAAAATGTGTGAAATTGAAGAGCATGAGGGGGTTTTCACAGTGTACAAAGATTCAATGACTGATTGCTATCATTTTCTCTCGGTTAGAATTGTTTCCAAGTTTGGAAACATTGGGATATTTGGATGTGTTGAGGGCAGACAAATGTGTGAAAGTTTAGAAACATTGGGATCACCGAATGCATTTCCATCTCCATGGAAAGCACCAAATGCATCTCCATCTTTGTTTCCCCCTCGGTCTCCTTCTCCGTCCCCAGAGCTATTTTCTGAACAAACATTAAATCTTTAGCAATTGCACAAATAATTCACAAAATAACTAGGATTTACTCTTTCAACTCTCAAGTCTAGAAATGAGAGTTTCATTTGAACATAAATAGAAGTGTTACGGGTGTGTCAGTGACCAGAATAGAGGTAAATGTATAGTTTCCACCGGGTCTTCACTTAGTGAAACTATGGCATAGAGCCGTCATTCATGGGATAGTAAAAAATACCTTTAATTTCACTAGATATTAGTAATTAATTACAAAATGCTTTTGTTGACCCCCCTCCCAATACATATTTCCAATTAAAAAACCCATTTTTTTACAATATATTCCTTATTTTTACTAGAAACCCATTTTTATACCCCCCATACCCTATTCCCAACCCCCCAATACCTACAATATATTATATTGACCTTATTTTTTACAATTAAAAACCCCCTTTATGAATGAACCTGATAACCTGATAAGATATTCTCAATAAGGTGAATCCCCCGTGATAGCTGTACAAGCCCACAGTGAAGGAAAATTGTCAAGATGCATGTTTCGAGATTACTTAATGGGAAAATTTTGAGATTTTTGGAATTTTTGTATTTTTAGGGTTCCCTATAATTCTTCCTTAGGGGTTTTAGGGATCTAGGGGTTAGTCTGAATTTTTAGGGAAGGAGGCCTAAAGTTTAGGGAGCCCAAAAAATGAAAAAAAAATATATATATATTTTTAGGGTTTTCAACATAAAATTGCAAACCTAAATTTACCCTAAAACTAATCCTAAACTAACCCTAGAACTATTTTTTTTAGAAGAGAAAAGGTGTGAAAACTAAGGGAAACACTACCCTAGCAAAATCCCTACCCAACCTAGGGATTCTATGGGGTATATTATAATGCCAATGAATTGGAATGATCTCTTTTCAAGCTGGAAATATTACTATCAGGGTTCTCTCATCCAAAAACCATACTTTACTAGAGCATGGGGAGCTCTCCCTAGATTCATTTGCTAGAAAATATGGATAATTAGTCATATAGTAATCTAGATGAATTAAGGTAGATTAAATGTTACTAGATTACATTATATACCCCATAATGTTAATAGATTACATCCATAATTATCTAATGATATTATAATATTATAGATTATCCATTTATCTTACTAATTATCTATAGCATTATGGGGTATTTAGTCATCTACCCATTTACTTCACACTGCACAGTTACAAATCTATTATCTATAATGTATGTGAATTGGAGGAGGCTGTAACTAAAAACCAATGAAAAAATGTCCGCAACACCCAAGTTATAAACAATCTCTATCTAATACAGAGCTGCAATTTAAATCTCTAAAATTTCAGTTACTGTATAAATCGGCTACCATAAGGCCAAAAATTCCAGATCTCAACAAAAGAAAAAATGTACTTAAATACATACATAAGATGTTAAAACTCATACAATAACCAACTGAATTTTATGTATAAGAACATCCACTTTGTTTGAAAGATTTCAACCACGAAAATAGCAAAATAACATTTTAATGCAAAAATCAGAAGTGCAAATACAGAAAACAAATGGATTGTTCTATACAATTGATGAAAGACTTAAACTGGCCCGCAATCCTTTGGTACACCACAGGATACAGCTTGCACAATTCCAAACAGGTTATTCAATCAGAAATAAACCTTATGGCATATCACCATTAGGCCTAGGTCGATTTAAACGCCTTCTCCTCCTTCGTCCAGTGGCACCATTACTGAATACATTATCAGCTTCTTGAGACCCCGTAATTTTAACTATAAATGCAATAGGCATGAAGAGATTCACACCTTTAAACTTTTTCTTATTTCTTACGATACTTTAATGTGTTTATGGTCACAACAGTTCTTCCCTGGTGTAAGAGCTTGCTCCTTTTAAATTCACACAAATTGAGTTGGGCATTTTGTTGTGAGAGTGGATATGTAATGATTTCAAGAGAAGTGGTATAAACTCAAATTCAGTAGCAAAAAAAATAGTCATAAGTTACATTCTACAATAGATTATAGGAGAGATTTCCAAAGGTGAGTGAGTGTGATATTGATGTAATTAGAAGTGGCATAAATTCACAACTTGTTGGTAAAAAAAAATCCTTTTATGAACATAGCTTGTCCTAGCAAAATGTGTTGCAAAGTAATAAAACTTTAGTGGTGAAATCATTACAATGAAGGCACTTGAAGTTAATGATTTTCTCAAATTAAATTTAAAATTTTTATAACCCCATATATATATAACTACAAAATTAGATAAATTAAAACACTTTCTCCACATGTACACTCTAAAAAAGAGTTTGCACCTTGAGAAATTTGATCCCTCGAGACCCTTATAGACCCACTTTTAAAATGGATCTATAGTAATTAATCAAGAAAACAATAAACATGCCAATGCTTTAAATGTTCTCAAATTTTGCTCAACCACTAATTATATTCAAATCCACATAGTAACTACCACATTCAAACACATAATATTGTTACAACTCTATTAGAATCCCTATCTTTACCTTCTGGTCATTGACTCCATGAGCGGAAAGCTTCAACAACAACAAGACAATGGGGATCTTAAAGGCCTGAAAATTCCAAGAGGAGTCATATCTGCAAACCATGCACAATTTGCCGATGACACCATTTTGCTTGGGGGGTGCGTTTACGGTCATAGAAAAAAGGTTCAAAAGAGTTCTCTCCATCTTCCTCAAAGCCTCTGATGGTAAGGTTAATGCTTCTAAATCAAAATTTTATGGATGGAATTGACTCCCTGGAACCATGGCAAGGATATCAAGAATCCTTGGATTCAAGGGACTAACAATTTGGAACTCCTTCAACTATTTGGGCATTCCCATATTCAAGGGGGGAAAAAAGATGGCAGACTGGAATAATGTGATTGACAAAGAAAAAAAAATCAATTCTTGGGGAACTAGATGGCTCAACCTAGTATGAAAATTAGTCTGTATAAAAGCTGTCCTTTTTTCCTTTCCAATTTATGTCTGCTCAGTATCCTTAGCACCTAAACAAATTATACAGGAAAGAAACAGAGAAATCCAGAAATTTCTCTGGCAAGGAGGCAAGGATACCAGTACCAAACAAAAATCCATTTGATAAACTAGGACATGGTTTGCAACCCAAAGTAATGTGGCAGAGTGGGAGTAAGAGATCCTCTAATCATGAATTTAGCCCTCGTCGCAAAATTTTTATGGAGAGTAATCTCTGGTGAAAATGCTTGGTGGAAGACGACCCTTTAGAAAAAATACATGACAGGTACTAGAAGAAAATGTGGTGAGGATATAGATATGAACAAAGTTGGATCTCCTATTTGGGACCTCTACAAAAAGGCAACTTACATCATTCAATACAACATTCATTGGATAGCAGGGAATGGAAAACGAATCAAGATTTGGCATGATAGACTTGGTTCGAACTCCCCAGCTAATTTCCGCCAGGAACTAAATGATCTTAAGGAATGGTTTGATCGAAACAACATCAGCACCCTCTATGATCTTTCTTCCTAGAAAAACAGTGGTAGATAGGATGGGTGGAAGAACCTTGAAATTCCAGTGCACCTTCAAACATACTACAAATTTTTTCTTTCCCTTCTTCATGGGAAAGCCCCAATTCACAGACACATTAAAGGCAACCTTGGTTGGGGAAAGATAGATTCTTACTCGGTGAAGAAAGGATAGTCCCTTGTTTACAAGAACAAGAACAGGATAAAAAAAGATACAAAGTGGAATAAGATTTGGTGTAATTATGGTTTGCCAAAGGTCAATGTATTCTTTTGGATTCTAGCCCATCACAAAACTCTTACTGCTGAAAATTTGAGGAAGTGAGGGATCGTAGGGCCTCTTCGATGCATCTTTGTAAAGATTCAAAAGAAACCCTGGAAAAAACCTTAAAATCTAAGAAAGTTGATCCTTAATTAGTTTAAACTTTGTAACAAACCTTATTTCAATAGAAGACTTATATGTTTAAATCCATTCATTTCAAACAATTATTACAATTTTTTGTAATTAGTTTTTTTTAATTCAAACAAATATACAAAACCACTCAACAAATCTTGTTAAATACACCAACCTAGACTTCCATCAAAACAATTAAATCCCCACCACTAACTAATTGTTTACAATTAGTTACCACATACTTCTTCCATAATACAAAAGCTAAATAAATTCAAGTTAAAACTATTGTGTATTTCAATTAGTTTATGGACATATGTATATATTGATTCATTTTTAATTATGATACATTTCTGTCAATACTATTCATAATCATAAAATCGAGGATATGTTTCAAAGTTGAATCCATATCCTTGAGGAAAAGTGTATAATTTAATTGTAAGTGTTGTGTGTTTAATTATTTTTTACATAGTGATGTAACACTATATACATTGTATATTACCTCAACCATGATTTAATATATATTGTATCTCTATGTATTCTATTAGTTTCTATCTTTCAAGTGAGTAGGGATGTTAGTAATGTTATTTTTCATATTATTTTGTATGTATATTAAACTATAAATTATTTATAAGATTGGATATTTTAACAAAGTTGAGTGGTTTCTTTTCAACTATATAATTGGGGAAATATTTATTTCACTATTTAATGTATTATTTTATTTGATATATTTAAAATGGTAGAAATTTTTATTTTTCATATTTGTTTTATTTTATTTATTTATATGAAATGCACTTTGAATAAAAGAAAAAAATTATTAACTACATAGAGAGTCATTTTTACATGATGGTTAAGAATTCCAAACTACCTAAATTTGAAACGGTGCAGACCCATAACAATATTTGGAATTGATTTAAGTAGGAAACCTATTTAATAGTTTAAAAGTTTGATAAAATTATCCTAGACATTAAAAGTTCATATTAACAATCTAACTTAGTATGATATTTAACCTTGTATAAGGTTCTTGTATTGAGTGCACAAGACTAAATTTATGTTCTTATACTTGAGAATTTAAGTCTATCCATTGAATCCATCAAACTAACGACCATCAACCCAAAATCCCAAATAATACAAATGACCATAGTCAAGGTGCAACAACATAGAAATTATTAGCAGAGTTAAATTAGTCTGATATTTAACCTTGTATCCATTCAGATGGTTCTTAGTTTGTTATATATGTTAGCACAAAAGTTTGAAATACATAAAGTTTTTAATGAAATTGAATTATGTTTTTAATAACACAATCTTTACAATGTCTCTATTCCAATGATAAGAGACAATGTTTATTTCTATTTAATAATACGTTGTTGATTACTATCATGGATAAAAAATGCTCTTAGAGTGTGCCTTCTTATTATTACGAGGCATTTTTTCTTCTAGCAAAAGCATGTGGCACTATAAGCATTACTAAATATTGAAGTAAGATATAATACTTAATTAATTAATATCCATACTTAATAAGATATAATATCATTAAGTAATTACATTATTAAGCTAATATATCAATATAATTAATACTTATTATTAATATTAATCTACTTAGACAATGAATTAATATTATAAGTAGATTAATATTATATTAATTATATTAATATTATTAATTATATAATATTATAAATTATTAAGCTTATCTCCATAATTTTAATTTATAATGATTAATATTTACGTTAATATTTTTTTTTAATGTATCTTTCCTTAATGAGTTGAAATTCTTCCTCTAATGTCGAATATATGAATTGATCAAACTGAATAAAATTCATAATAGAAAAACAATAGATCTAGTTTAAAATATTAATAATGTACTTGTGGTTGTGCTAGTGTACATATAATTATGCACCAATACATACAATTTCAAATAAATAATGTATTTGTGATTGTGCTAGTGTACATATAATTAGTTTGTCTTTTTAGTTTATCTTTGAAAATATATGGTATATTTTGGACAGTATTTTGATAAGTAAGATGTTGATACTATGATCATCTATAGCTATGATCTTATGTAAGAACATTATATGTGGGTTTTTATTATACTTTGGGAGCATGGGCAATTATCACTTGTGATATTGCACTATTTAAATAATGTAATTTTGTACTTGTATATAAAATTATGAATCAGACTATCATAAAAAAAGTATACATATAATTAAGCACCATCAAATAAAATCATAGAAATAGACTATCATTTTCATCATAGGTAACAATTTTGCTGCATCTAGATTTTAAAGGAAGCAATTTTAACATTGGAATTATATGTTAATTTTATTTACATTTAAGTCAATGTCATTTAAAGAATCCATAAATAAAATATTAGGCATTGAAATATTAGCATGATATTAATACTCCACTTGAATTTGTGGCTTGTTAATTAAGATTGAAGTGTGTGAAGGCACCAAAGGTATAAGTACTCCAATAATACTTGTCGATAACCATAAAACACATATAATTAAAATTAATTAACACACACACATATATAAAATAAAGATGAGAAACATAAATTAACTTTATGAGATAAACCTAGAGTCTTTAAACTAATCCACAAAAGTTTGAAATATATGACATTTTTAACGAAATTCAATTATGTTTTTAATAACACAATCTTTACAATGTCTATATTCTAATGATAAGAGACAATGCTTTTTTCTATTACTATCATCTATTTAATAATATGGATAACAAATTTTTTGCTTATGCAACTCTACACTTTTATGTTTTTTGCAAATAGTGTCATATTGCCATAGTTGATGCAAGTTTTCCAATGTTCCATGTGGTAATTCCCCCCTTGCTTTCACAGTTTTATGTTATTATGTAATGGAAGATAGTAATTTTAAGATGTTTAGAAGTGTTGCATATAAAAAATGCTCTTGGAGTGTGCCTTCTTACTCTTCCTAAGGCATTTTTCCTTTTGGCGGGGACATTGCCACCACGTGGCTCTTGTATATAATATATAACAGAAATACGCATATATAATATAATATAATATAACCAGTTTTGTACAAGTAACATTGAAGTGAGTGATAGTACTTGGTAATGTTAAATTCTTAAACTAAAAGTTACATTCTCCTTATCTTTCATTTTCTATCATTTTACTCAAATTTTAAACATTACCATTAATGTTTCAAGATGTTTGGGAGTGGTTCCAACGTAATTGAACTTCATATGCAAAGTAAGAATTTTAGATCCCATTCACAACTCAACAGACTTAATTTTCAATATTTCAGGATTGTAACGTTTCCACTCAATTCTATCATGTATGTTTTAAGGGATTGCAATGTAATCAAGCATATCAACATCTCTATGTACATTAATGTTGGTGACCAATGCTCATTGTTGAGGTTGACTGAACTTCTTTGTCATGAACTTAATAAAAGTGTACCCTTCATTCAAGCAAAATCACTTACTAAGCATGTTAAATTTTTTCTACCTTGTTTTAATGCTTGGATTATGAAGTTTCATGAAAATGGTAAGTGTTGACTATTGTTCTTGGAGGATCAATTTTGTGATTCTAGGTAGAGGAAAGGTCTAGAGCCTAGAGGTAGAGGCAAGGTCTAGAGCTAATGTATATACCACATGGTCTAGACCTTACCTCACCAAGTCTACTTTACGTGGTATATACATTAGTATACTTTGCATATATTGTCTATAATGGTTTGGAATCTTTAAATTCAAAATCTTTATATTTTTTTTTAAACCAAGTCATTGAAATCAAATCGGTCCAAGTCATTGTTGAGTACGAGTCTAAGTCGAGTTGACCCTTGTCGGTTCTGAGTCTGAGTTTGAGCTTTAAAACATTTCTGTATATTGATGCCAAACCTTGACTCTTTACTATTTTTTGATCATTTTTAGTTTACTATTAGACTTTAGTTTATTTCATTTTTTAAACTTCTCTTGGTCATTGTTCAATGTGGGTTCAATATCTATTTCAAAATTCATAATCTATACATTATCTTTTACAAATTTGAAATTTGAATTTAGAATTTAGATATACATTGCATAATCATAATGATGAATTTAGTTTTTAGTTTTTACATGGTAATAGTTCAATATCATTCACAAATTTGAAAATTTGGTAATAGTTCATGTACAAATTTGAAATTTGAATTTAGACGTGCATTGCACAATTATGAATTTAGTTTTTTACAAGGTAATAATTATTGTTTGGATTTATCAGTTTTATATTTTAAATTAATTTTAAGATTCCACATGCCCCTTACGCCCCCCCCCCTCTCCCCCAAAATTTCCCTAAAATTTTGGGTGGCTTCCACATTGTACCCCTTATGTATTTCCCCACTCCCACACTCCCCCGTCCCAGAAAATTCGTGGAACATTGGATTTTTATAATGTAATGACCTAAGGGTGTGGGAAATTATTTCATATAGGAATTCTTGTTGTGGTCACTTGAGTTCTCATGCCTGCTAACTCTCAAAAGACATTTAAAATGAGTTAGGCAAGGTGAGTAGTAAAATACATAATATTCCATATGGGCATGTGAGTTAATTGTGTCGTTGAACCAACATAATTATTGGTGTGGTTAGTAGTTGTAGAAAAGCTAACATATGTGCATGTCATAGGTTTGTTTCATTGTGTTAGTTTCTATCTAGGTTAGTGAACCAGTCTAGTAGTAGTGGTTAGCAGTGGTCATACCGGTATTTCATAGATGTGCATGTGGTTAGCTAGCTTAGTAGCATTGGTTGGTTGCCTCAATGATAAATGCATACATCTATAAATTTGTTGGATAATGCTTAGTTTGATAGCTTACATATGCACATGTGTCTCTTCCTTTCCTTTACAAAGCAACTTAGTTGTGTTAAGAGTGTTTAGACCTTGTATCTATTAAATTTGTCCCTTCCTTTCCTCTTATGGTAGCTTATTATGTATGTGGGGGTTGGACCTCTACATATGTTTGTGCATTAGTTTAATGGGTCACTTTGAGCACTATCAGTGAGTAGATTGGGTTAGGAAATTAGATTAGTTTGTGATTAGTTTACTGAGTTTAAGGTAGTTACAATGGATGTCTATGCATAAGTGTTGGTTTATTGATTGGGTTAGTAAATGTAATAGGAAAAAGAGCAGTTGTAGGAACACTAGCAAAGACCAAAACAACACTAAATGGAAGAACATACAATAAGGAATATTGGAACAAAACTTACATATGCTAGAACTAGTGATATGGGAACGATTATAAATGAACTATGGATGTTAGAACATCATGTATAGATGCACTCACTTATGGGAACAAACCATAGATATTATATACATAATTAATAGGAACACATGCTTAGGATCTAGATGATCATTGGCATATCAAATTTCACCCTTTCCTTTTAGATATCTTCGTTGGAATATTAAGGTTCACCCTTTCTGTCTAGATATCTTCATTCATTGATTGGTCCTATTATTTTTTATGAGCATTAATGATTGCCCATCTATTCCCATTGTTTCACTATTCATGGGAGATTCAAATCCATATCCACTAGTAGTCTTAGTTAAATCAAGTTAGATAGGTGTTAATCTTAAATATGTCTTCCATTAAGAATAGCACACCCACATAGTTTGTGGCCGGATCACGTCGATAGGGATCAAATGGTTGAGAGACAACGATGGAACGGAAGATAGTTTGGATTATTTTTATTCCTCGTATTCTCTTAGTTAAACGATTTCAACTCTGAGTTATCCATGTCTAGCTACATGATATCACCAACATTCTTGTTATTATCCATTTAATAACTATCATATATATATATACGTTATCTTGTGTTCTTTTAGTTATCTTCCATGAACTATTGGTTATCCATTCATCAGCTATGAGTTATCCATGCATCGCTAACAGTTTATCTATTCATCAGTTACCAGTTATTTTTTATATTCTTTTTTTTTATAATTGTTTGTTTCAAATTTTGAACGAATGGAATAGAATCAATCTCGGCAGTACACTTGTCTCATCCTCATCCGTATATGAAAAAGAATAGGCCATAGACCACCCCAAATCTCAAATAAAAACGTCTATCAACGTAAAAATAGATACAAACCTCCAAATATTTGTAAAAGTTGACATATTTATTGATTTGATTTCCCCCATACTTACATAAAATTCATATTAGATATGTCTTCTATTAAGAAAATATATACAAACTTACAAACATTTAAAAGAAATTTGCATATCTAACATACAATTTGATCCTACTCAAGTTTTAATAGATATAGTTTGCATATTTAAGAATTTGATCTACTTCGACCCGGATGCGGGTGATTTCCAACACAGCAGTGACATGGGGGAGGATGACAGAGCTACCCCCCTCCCCGCGTGAGCTCTTCATGTCGTGCCATCTGCCGGAGGGCCTTTATACAAGGCCTCGACGTGGCCAACTCCAGACTGGCCGATGGGACAAGCCCATCACCTCGCAGCAAAGCTGCATTAACTCACCAACTCATTGAATGGATCATTGCACTCACCTCTTCACCACCCTCCTCGTCGTGAACGAGGCCATTTTCTCCATCCTTCGCCGCTCTCGCTCTCAAGCTTCCACTAACTTAGTGAGATTGGCTTTGATCCACACAATGAGGCTCAACTCGACTTTGGTTTCCGTCATCTATAGCCACTCAACCATATCCAGGAGACAGCATGGTGCTCCTCATCGTGGCAGGTAGGGAAGAGGCGCACAGGCAGGACGCCAAATCCCACTCTCAGATCATGCAAGTGGGGACGGATTCGACCTGGCAATTCCTAAAGAGGTTCATAGGATTGCCAATGACTCAGAGGATGAAGTATCAGGGATTGTCAGTGATACTGGAAGAACCTTGGAGCGACGACAGAACCATTGGGTATTTAAGAACTTGCTCATAGGTCTCATTCTACATTTCTATCAGTTGGCACCTGCACAACCTGCACCTCAAGCTCAGTTACCGCCTCTGGTTCCACAAGTGGCTCCACCCACAACGAATGCTCCTGCGAGCTCCACTGCTTCCCCAGCCACCATCTCAGCCCCTCCTGCAACCTCCATTCCACCTCCACAAAGCTGAGCCTCCACCCTCCCTTTGAGCAATTTCACCTCTAACCCAGTATTGGTAAAAAATCATCCCCTCTCCCCACTAAGCCACCCCCTACACGTACCATTGACGAGGACGACGCCACCAACAATGAGGATATGAACACCTCCAGTGACGACCCCGCGGACAAGCCAAGAGAGCCAGCGCAACCATCTTTCACAGGTTATAGTTGCCCAATTTAGGAGGAACCCTTTCACAAACCATAATTAGGTTTCCTCAATATTTTTTGTTTTGTTCAGCTACATGTGGATCTGCAAGACATACTCAGGTTTTTCTCTTGCTTCTAGCTTTGCAAGCTTGGACTCTGTTTGTCAGGCACTCCCAGAACATGGAATTTTTTGTATATGTCTTTTTTTGAGGTCTGTTTTCCCTCGTGGAGGGAGGGTTCCAGTTTTGGGGACCTCTCTTCTCTCTTGGAGGGAGGACCTAGGTCATTTCTGAACTTCCATGCCTGCTTCCCCTGATCTACTCTGTTTTTAATAGTTGTAATTTACATATTTAAAAATTTAATCTCACTAAATAAAAGAATAATTTAAATATTATTTTTTTTAATAAAACAATTTTAATATTATTTTTCTAATTTCCATTTAGAATATTTTAATATCCACTAAAAATGTTATTTAAAAAAAATTATATAGAAAATAAAATTACACAATGTAAAATCATACCAATATAATACTAATAAGAATGTGAAATATTTTTAAATATAATTGATTTTTTTAATATGTATTCATTTATACATTTATGTTATATTTAAATGGCCAAGTAACATCATTAATTTTTTTTTTTCAAGCGAAAAAAACCTGTCCTTGTTATTCGATAGAATCAAAGGGCATTAGTACATACAGCTCCTTCAGCATGACATATCATAACTACTCATCCAGAGTTCCAGACAGGGGAAATGCACATAATACCAAAACATAACCCATCAGAAAACTGTCTCTTCAAGTGATGTGGACTGTCCAAAAATTCACATCTACCGAGAGCTAATCACACTCTGATTTGCGTTCAAAGGAGACGCACTATAATGGAAAATAAGACATCTACATGAAAAAGATGCCCTTCAGATACAACAATACATCGTGTCCCACATGAAAAAATGCTCGTAAAATCATGCTCAAAAGAGCTGGAAAAATTCCTTTGTAACCAGGTGATTCTCTAGATATTCCAACAAACAACCTTTCCCTTGAGGAAAGGAGAGCGCCTTTTTTGAAAGTTGGTCAACTGTCTGGTTGTGCTCTTGGTAGATGTGAAAGAAGGACACGTCCTGGGAACATCATTAATTAACCATAAAGAAACCACGCATATATAACAAAACTATAGATATTTGGATTTAACCTTTTATTATGTCTCCTACAAGGGGATATATATGAATTGGTCAGGACAATTATTTGGACTAATTTATAGTAACTTTAACAAAAATATATAATTTTTGCTATAGTTTGCATCAATTATTTTGGGGGAATTATTTAAATTTCGATTTATCTTACTTCTTATTGGTTTATATAGGTGACGTAGGCCTGGGACTTTGTGCCCCAAGACTGGGCGGCGAGCTTGCATAAGCATAAAATGATCATTTTGTCATTTTGTCATTAGCTGATTGGCTAGGGGTAAGTTGTTGTCATGCCTGGAGAGCATAAGCATAAAATGATCATTTTGTCATTTTGTCATTAGCTGATTGGCTAGGGGTAAGTTGTTGTCATGCCTGGAGAGTCGCCTGCAAGAGTTGGCGGCTGTATGAGGTGAGCAACATTAAAGGCTGCATTCAAGAGGTACTTGCTGTGAGTTATAGATTGCACATTTGTTTTAATGATCACTGCAGTCTTCGCTTTCTTGGTGTGTGGAAAAATACAATCTCCAACAAAAATAATAAACGGCTGGCACTTCTATACCCACGGATTTAATCAGATATAATCAAATTATGATAAATTCCATTGGAAATTTTGCTCATCTTGAAGAATTATTGTAGCCTGGTAGCCTTGCGTTGTACCTAGAGCAGCCCCTGTACTTTTTTCATATCCTAAAAGATTGGCAAGAAATTGGCATCAGATTTGACTAATAAATAAAATGATATAACCTTCTCCCTGAGAATTGATGCCTTTCTATAAGCAGTCAAACTCAGAAAATAATCGGCGGAGAAAAAATGTCAAATAGAATATTGGTCGTTTCTGGTAGGCTCTCCACTGTGTCAAAAACCTGAGGTGACACTATATAATCAGGTTTTTCAAGTGGCAGAACCTCCAATTCCACGAATATTGTAACATCATGATGATCTGTGCTGTTGTAGGAGTCGTTAACCGCGGTGACGTTATCATCTGCCATTGCATAATCCCAGTACTTTATGTCATTCAAGGAGTCCAATTCATCTTCAAGAAGCAGTTTGGGTGCCTTGACTTGAGGACAATACTGAGCATCAGAATACAAATTTATTTCTTGATGTTCAATACTGGAAGTGGAAGATCTCTTTCTTCCAGTAAAGAACTGAACAACGGCATGGAATTCTGATGCGCTCGTTTTGACCATGATTGTAGGGTTTGAGATATGGACTACCCTCACCCCTAGTCCAGCCGTGGATCTTTTTGAATTGCACGACCAACCTCCTGATATTATCCTTTTAGAAGCCTTCTTCGCCATATGTTTCTGGTCGGTCTGAATTTTTAAAATATAATTTAGATCAGTACTGCCTCAACTGTATATAAGTGAAGAGAAGAGAAGCTAATGAACACAATTATATGAAAAAACTTACGGGGGTGCACTATATAAAGAACCTTTGATCGCTCTGAATACACGAGACCAAGAATAACATGTTCGTCGAATATAACCATATAGCTTGTCGCTTGCAAGATGTTCGTCTCCTCAAATTATACGGTTGCAGAAAGAAACACGTAGAGGCCATGGAATAAAGCTAGAAAGTTTCAATAATGGAAAGCGAGTTAATCATTGGAGGGAAAAGATGAAATAATGTTTTCTCATATGTAAAATTTTAGTTCACGTTTGGCCAGGCAGAAATGGATTCCTCACAAATAAAGGCTCTGCCATTCCCAAATACAGGGTGAAAGTTCCCTAGTTGATGTATAAAATAGTTCGCTCTGCTACAAATTTTGAGTATATATGCAGCAAGATATGGGGTATTAAATAGTATATATGTCACAATATCTGATGGTGTATACTCCTAGATTGTTTTGGTTTATTGTTTTTCTGATAGGTCTATTGTCTTTACCATATCTTCTAAATTCAAGCTTGTTGAATCACACTGAAATATACTTTATCGATTATTTTTGTTTTTTTTACATACAATTATATTACTGATGTAGGCAATCCTTCTGTGCTACACTTACAGGAAAAAAATGGTTCCACCTCCTCACCCAAAGACGAGGTAAGCACGACCCACCTCTTTGGTGCTCTCATAAACCTATGTTATCTACTTATTATTTTACTTCCAAAAATGAAAGAATCGCCCATGCTTAAGTTACAACAATTTAACTGCTACTAAGCCTAGCTTCTAGCTGAAGGGAGTTACTTCTAGTGCATGTGGTTTAAAAGCGTTATACAAACTAGTTCCAATCAGTCTTGGCTTGGCATCATCCCAAAAGAAGTGAATGGTTCAAATAAGTCCTTATTTTTTATCTTTATTCAATAAGCTTTTCAAATAAACTTGAGCCAGAAACCTTATGGAATACACTACAACCCTGCAAGGAAATTGATCGCCAACCTCAGCATTCTCTCAAACTGAAAATGCAAGAAAAAATCAGTAGCCAACCAAGCCTCTCGATTAATATATACCAGTGACGAGTAAAGGCAGTTACCACGCCATACTCCACTTGCTATCGTCGGTCGTCCATGCGATCTGACACCTGTTGTGAAGATCCCTGATCAGTTTTTTAGAACAAATAAATTATTATGTAGATGATTTGATTGACGGCTGGCTGTATTAAAAAGATGAGCAAATTGTCTCTCCTCCCCTAAAATAGCCAATTTTTTTTTAGCTCAAATAATTATGAATAAGACATTTGACTTTTAGAAGCAAAACATTGCATTTACAACCATGCCATGCCTCACTGCCTGAGGGGAATGAAAGAAAGAAACGAATTCACACAAGTGAATATTTGGTCAATATGCATCGCTACAGAATATCTTTCGATTCATTGAACAATTCATTTGTTTTGTTCTTTTTGCCTTGAAGGGGACAAGCATATCTAGGAGTAGCACAATTAATGCTCTTATTAAGAGACAAAACACAAAATTGATTAATAGTTTTAAATTAATTACTACCTTAAAAAAGGGAATGTAATGATAACTTTCTTGAAAAATCAATTTAAATGTTTGTAATTTGAGTGAAAATGAGTGTTAAAAGGTATTGTGAATGTTAAGGGTGAAGAGATTTTAGGTATAAAGTTAACGAGAGTTATATGTAACATTATAAAAAATAAAAATAAAAAATATTATTATGATAAGTGTGTTGGAAATTTTAATAAGATTTATTATTGATTCTTTTAAATATATATTTATTTTCTTGATTTTATTGGAAATTAAAAAAAAAATATAGATTTATTTTGATGTTAAATTTAATATATTATTTAAATTATCTAAATTTTTATGTACATTAAGTTTGCTTATTTTATTTACTTTTATTTGGGACAATTTAATATCATATATATTTTATTTATAATTTATAGGTGATCCAAAATTCTTAATGAACCTATGGAATGGAAAATGTCATATTTTGAATATGACATTTCTTATCATGAACAAAAAATTTACCTAGAAAGATGGTATATGGAGTTTTGCCCTCACTTTCATTACCTTTCTTTTTCCTTTCTACCCTTCCTTTAGAGGATAAGTTACTTTTCAAGCCCAAATGTGCAACTCCAAGAGAGAGGTGGGTACCCTTTTAAAAGGAGAAGTTGGTTTCCAACTCTGATAATGAAGGAATTAACTTAAACACCCAACAAGCATCAACAAATTATCATCTAGCTAATAAAAAATGGTTCATTCCCACTCTGTATTTAGGCTTGTCTTTATTTCTTTCATGGCCTATTTGAGATGTAGTAGTCGTTCTGGCAAATCTGGTAAAGCTCATCCTCACTTCGAATCCATTGAAATAGAACTTGAGTCTCACAATCTTCTAAGTAGTCAAATCTCTACCATCCTCAAAAGGATGCCTAGGTAAGCTATAACAACATTTATTCTATTTTTATTGAGTTTTAATTTTTTACATAAGCAATTACAAACTACTAACTATTACGGATGCAATGTCGGAAACATTGTCACCTCGTGGCTCTTATATATATATATATATATATATATATATATATATATATATTGCAATTGTTACAATATTTAAGTGGGTTTTGACCAAGTCCTTATGTATTGGTCCAATTTGTTACAGATACACAAGAATACCGTTAGATCCAATCGATTGCAGGTACAACAGACCATTAGGTGCAGACAGCCATGCCTGCCTTTTGGAAATTCCACTATAAAGAAGAGGAAAATTCAATTACTACATCCATAACTTAAAGAATTATGATTTTTCAAAATAATTTAATAGCCATTTTAGTTCAGTAGATTTAAAGTTTCTAGTACTAAGACTATGATCATTGGAGGAGATATATGTTTGTTAATATCCATATGTTTTATTCGCAAAAATTCTTCAAAATATACTTTGTAAGAGTTGATGGTTGGCAGCATTAGAACAATAACCTTATCCTTAAAATTTGAGAGTAAGGTTTCATGTCTAGTTTATAATGGGTTTTCTAATAAAGGATAGAGATTTCTTAACATTTTTTTTCCTATATTAAAAAATGGCAATGCCCAAGTAATCAACACTCCTAAGTAATTTATTGGTTAAATACTCAAACCATAAACACTCCTAAGTAGTTTATTGGTTAAATATTCAAACCATAAGATGGATTTTTAATTGAAATTAGTTTCTTTAATTAATATTAGTTCATTTTTAATATTTGAAACATTTTAATTATTATTATTGTTTACCCTAATTTACAGTAAAACATTTTATTTTTATTTTTTTTGTAAATAAAACATATTTTACTGTACATAATCCATATTACAGAGCAGAAAAACGACTATGGCCGGCCCAAAAATAGGGGAGCCTTAGTCCTAGATAGCAGGAGCCTAGCCGAGACTTGATCAGAACTGATTGGCCAAAAAATTACAGTGAGTTCCAACATCCTCTTGCCCCCCTGTGGTATCTCTGTTTCTAGAGTAAGTCTTGATCCTATTACAATGATTCCCCACCCACATCAAAAAAGGCGTTTTAAGGGACCTGTCGCCACCCATTCCCCAGTTGAAAACATACTGCCTAATAACATACGGTCTAAACCTATAAAGACTGAGACGCATCAAATAAAAATTAACAGGGAAGACAACCAGAAAAACACTGACTAATAAGAGAAGTCAAATCCCACCAGATGGAAGGGAGCTCCAATGAGGAGTTGCAGCAGATGGGCTCCCGGCAGCAGGATGCTGCGAGCCTGACACCAACGCCGACGATGGAAGCATGGGGCCTGTTGAATTCCCAGTCTCCTCTAGACCGCCAACGTCCTCTTTGCCGCAACGAACAGTCCGCTCCCGGGGTCTAGCCGTCTCTAGGGCTCGGCGGTCCACCAGGTGGAACGAAAAACCCAAGCGAGCAGCGAGAACATCCAGTTTGTGGTGCATGGTATGACATTCTGCATTGTGCTCCTTCCAAAATGGGACTGGTTCCAAATCTCCAGCCTGCTTTGCCTCCTGCATCGCAGCTGAATGCCCAACCAAACGAATAGTGACCCAGTATATCATGAGCATACGGTCGTAAGCAGAGGCACGACCCACAATATTACCCGGGTCCAAGACCCACTCAGCAACTTTTGCATGAAGGTTATCCCTGGGCATAGCTTTCGCCTCCACCCAGAGCCCTTCCACCACCCTCTTGACTTCAAGCCTAATACTGAGTGGGACATGTTCCTTATAACGGTCTGCCTCCTCTTGAGCTTGAATCTGCGCACAGGTTGCTTGGCGCGTCTGTCGCTTGACAGAATTCCTCTTGACTAGAGAAACTCTGGAAGCTCCTCTTGAGCCTCCCACCCCTCTAAACTACCGCTTGGGAGCCATTGGGAGATAATACGAGGGAAGGACAGGCCGCGTGAAGCAAAGGAGGAGGCTCTTAACAGGGCCGAGCTCAGCAACACGGCACCAGACAAAAGGAAAATACGCAGACCTACTAGTTCTGGGGTGTAACTTGTCATGGAAGATCTCAGGGTCACCGAAATATAATAGTTGGACACTCGTGGGAGCGTACCCATCCCTGACCATTTCCTACATCATTCCCATCATGATATCGAAAGCCTCCGTCCTGCAGCAATAATGAGCCCTGTCCGAACGATGATCCTCACGCTCAGAACAAAGCGTGATAAAGTTGACGCCAAGTAACGAGATAATGAGGAAGGACCAACACCAGTGCCGACAGATATTAATGCCAACCGTCCCCATCTGCATTAGCAAGGTCGCGCGTGGGCGTGCTCACGCCAGCTTTCTCCACCTGTCCTCCCTTCCAGCAGATCGTCCAGCTATGTGGTCACGAAGAGATCCCTAGTGGCCAGGTGGCTCCAATACTGGGCCCAGCCCTCCTCTACGAAAACTTCAAGTCTATCACATCGAAAACCGACTCCACATTCCACACCAGCGTTCACTAAACAGACAGCAGCCTTATTTTCTTCCCTTCTGACGTGGTGAAAGGAGATGGCGGGGTGTGATATAAGAAGGACATGCAGGCGCTCCAATCTGAATGCTAGGCGCCAGCTAGGAGAGATCTTCTCCGTCTTTTGACCATTCAGGAGACGTTTAGCCACTGTGATAAGGGTGTTGGAGTCACCTTCTATTATCGCTGGGAGGAACCCCCCACTGATCAGCACTTCCGCACCTCAAATGAAGCCTTCCAACTCTGCTGAATTATTTGTGTCCTCTCCTATGGCTCCCATAAACACCTTCTTGATCCGGCCATCATGGTCTCGACAAAGACCACCAAAACCAGCCTCACCTGGGTTGTCGCGAGACGCTTCCTCAAAGTTCAATTTAAAAACGTTGGGAGGAGGGGTCGACCATGTTGCTGGGCTGGAGGGGATGCACAGTTTGTCCCGATAGTGCAGAGCATCAAACATAGGCTTATTCAACCCCCAATTCTCGGTAATCTGGAGTTCTTCCCTTGGGATAATCTTATCATGTTCGTTCCATTGCATACATATAATTGAGGATACCAACCTGTCTTGCACCATGTTCCAGACTACCTCCATGTTTTTGTTTCAACCGCAGAAGATCCTAGCATTCCGCTCCTTCCAAACACACCACATTTCCATACCCAGAAAAGCATCCCAAATGGCTCTGATGATGGGGTTCTTGAAGGCTCGATGACACCAGTCTCTTATAGTTTGGGGTGGATGACCCCGTATCCTGTCGCTCTGCCTGAACATCATAGCCCCCTTATCCCAAATTGCAGCCGCAAAGGGGCAACTTTCCAGTAAGAGGCCCATCGTATCCTCCGCTTGATGACACATACAACACTGAGACGGTCCAATAATCCCCCGCTTTCGCAAATTGTCACAAGTGAGGATTCTTCCTCTGACTACAAGCCAAACAAAGAGGGCCACTTTGGGCCATAAGTTGATAGACCAAATTTTTCCCCAGATGTCATCCATCACCACATTCCTTGACATCCTAATTTTGTAGGCCTATTTGACGCTAAAGGATCCTTTCGAAGAATATCCCCACCGTAAAATATCAGGGCCCTCCTGAGTTTTGACAAAACATTTATTCAATTCCTCCTAGAAAGCTACCCAGTCCTCCTCGCTCATAAGATCATGTTTCTCGGGAAAGTCCCACCGATGATATTCCTCTTGTATTCCCAGGCCCCACGATTGTTTCACCAGAACCCTGCCCCTCTCGATCTCCTGTTGTTTGATAAGAGCCCACCAGGGAGTTCTTCCGAGGATGGGGAACTAGTTCCATGTATCTTCCCAGAACTTCACCCAGCAACCATCCCTGATCTCCCAGAAACTATGCTCTTGGATTATTGATTTTCCATCCAAGGCTTTTAACCAGATGGTAGATCCATTAGGAGCTTCGTTGAAGTGAATCAGGAGATGAATGGGTCTATCCCTGGCATATTTTTTTCTCCACAATATAGCCCAGGGTTCTGATGAATGAGTGACCCATCTCCAACAAATCTTGGCCCCCAAGATCTCTGACATAATTTCAGGGTCCCTAAGGCCCAAGGCCCCCTATTCCTTAGGTTTGCATACATCCTCCCAGCTTACCAAAGAAAATTTGGCCTTTTCCCCACTCGATCCCCAAAGGAAATTACATTGGATGCTTCATATTTGCTTAAGGATAGCCTTTGGAGCAGCTAAGACGGAGAAAAGGTATGTCGGCATCGCCTGTAAGATAGACTTAACCAAGATCAGCTTGCTGGGAAAGTTAAGCGTGCGAAGCACCCAGCTAGATAGTCTCTGCTTTAGTCTATCCAAGAGTTCCTGCCATTCTGCTATTTTTGGCCTTCAAATCCCCAGGGGGATACCAAGATATTTGGACGGGAGGTCTCCTCTAGAAAAACCCAGGATTCTCAGGATATTCCTCTGAGTGGCCAGGGGGGTATTAACAAAGAAAACCTGAGATTTATTAGGATTAACAGCCAATCCTGAGGCCTGAGCAAAAAGGTCCAGGATTTTTTTGAAGCTTCTGGCTTCTTGGACTGAAGGGTGCCCCATGAGCATAGTGTCATCCAAAAATTGTTGATGCGTCTGAGGGGGCGCCCCCTCCCGATCTCTCACTCCTTGAATTTCCCCACGATCGACCTAGGCAGCAATGAGGTGGCTCAGGCCCTCTGCCATGAGGATGAACAAGAAGGGGGACAGGGGGTCCCCTTGGTGGATGCCCCGAGAAGGATGAAAGGAAGAAGTTGGGGATCCATTAAGGAGGATATTAAAGAAAGGAAAGGAAACCAGGCCCATAACCCACTCCACCCATTTGGGGGAGAAGCCATAAGCCCCCAGCATCCTCTCCATCAATTCCCAATTGATCTTGTCGTAAGCTTTTGCAATATCAAGTTTAATCATCATCCTAGGGATTCGAGAGCTTTTGAGCGAGTGCAACACTTCATGCACAAGAATAACCCCATCCAAGATTTGCCTTCCTTCCACAAAACCCGACTGTTCAGGGCTTATAATCATCGAGAGGAGGGGTTTGAGTCTGTTGGCAATGACTTTGGAGATGATCTTGTATATGACATTGCATAACGCAATAGGTCTGAATTTATCAGGCGAATCCGCTCCCTCTTCTTTCGGAATAAGGGTGAGAAAGGTAGCATTGAACGCTTTGAGGACCCCTTTTTTTAATCTGGATTCTTCCACAATAGCCAACACATCCTCCTTGGCAAGATCCCAGAAGAAGTGGAAGAAGTTGGATGTGAATCCATCTGGTCTAGGAGCCTTTCCCAGGGCCATCTGATTAACTACTTCCTCCACTTCTTGCATCCCAATGGACATATTTAGCATTTCATTGTTTTCAAGAGTGACCAATCTAGGAATTAACCTAGTGATTTGCTCGATCTCCCTGCTTCTGTCTCCCCCGTCTTCCCTGAGAATATCCAAGAAGTATTGAGTGAGCTCAGCTTCTATCTCCCTCCTAGTGTCCACTCTATCTCCAGCTCTAGTTTTAAGCCTATGGATTCTAGAACTGTTCCTGTTCTGGATGACTGCGTTATGAAAGAATTTAGTGTTTCTCTCACCCTCCTTCAGCCATTTAATTCTCGCCTTCTGCTGCCAATATAGCGACTCTTGTTTTTCCCTGGATTCCAACTGTCCCATAAGTTCCTTTTCTATTTTTTTCATTTCCTCATTCCATCCAGTTTCCATACCTTTTCTGTTAATGACGTCCAGCTCCATCAACAGTTGTTTTTTGTCCTAAAAAATGTTTCTGAATTCCTCCCGGTTCCATTTACGGATCTTCACTTTCAGGGCTTTAAGTTTCTGCTAAAATCGAAACATTACAGTTCCTAGGGGGGGACCAATTCCTGCCACCACTGACTTACTAGGTTCTTGAAGTCCTTGTGTTCCATCAAGAAACTTTCAAACCTAAAGGGTTTCCCCCTGGGGGAACCAGTCCAATCCCAAGAGAGGTTGATGGGCCAGTGGTCTGAGCCATTCACCAGGAGAACATCAACCATAATTTCCCCCGTACTGTGCATGACGATTTCTGACACCAAGAATCGATCCAAACGAGAGGCAACCAGGTACTCCCCTCCACGCGTGTTGTTCCACGTGAACTAGCCACTTCCCGTTTCCACGTCAACCAGCAAACCCAGAGCAAGAAATTCACTAAATGCTTCTTGGAATTTGTCCATGGTTCGTCTTCCGCCCTTCTTCTCTCCAAGATTTGCGATCATATTGAAATCACCCCCAAGTACCCATGGCCCTTTCTCCGCTTGTTCCTGGAGCCATTTGAGTAAACCCATAAAAGAGTGTTTCTCTTGGAAACAGTTGGGTCCATAGATGTTTCTAGTCGTACCTCGAACTCCCGAATCTAGAAAGCAAAAGTTTTCCATGAGCGCAAACTTGTTGGCCCGCCATGACCTGACTTCCCTTCCAAATCTTGTCTTTTATTTTTGAAAGGCCTCCAAAACTGCATTTGGTTTCTTGAAGAAACAAAATGTCTAAGGATTCCTATTTAAGCTTGCGGTTTATTGCTTTCCACTTCCTAGGGTTACTACACCCCTGATATTCCAAGAAATGAGCTTCATTGACAAACCTTTTTGGCTTTAGAGAAGGTCGCCTAGATCGTAGGGTATTGTCCAAATTCAATTAGACGCACCACTGTTATTCGCTGCTTGTTGGTCTTCCTTCCACGACGCAGTTCCTCCTTAGGAGACTTCCTCTTGCTACCCTTCTGGGCGTTTGGGTCGATTCCCAGACATTCCACCGCACCCGTTCGAATAATGGCCTCTTGGAGAAGTTCAAGTTGACGATGCGAGACATACCCTTGTCCCTTATTTCTGCATTCTTCCTCTATGGCATCCAGGTCAAGCTCGCCCAAATCCATATCTTCCCCTTCGTCCCCCTCCACTCCTTCCATCTGTTGGGCTTCCTTAGGGACTAGGGATTTGGAGAGGCCTTCTAGCTGGTCTTCAGTTGATGTCCTAGCCTACATCTCTTCACCCTCTTCCAGGGACGCTAGAGCTTCGAAAGAGTTCCCTTGAGATTTCTCATGGGGCAAGGTGTCCGTTCGAGCCGGGGGTTTTCCTCCACCCTTACCGCAACGCTTATTCTTAACCTGGGTGAACCCGTCATCAACCACAACGATGGGAGGCACAGGTGTAGCCTGGTTCTGCTTAAGGCTGTCTCTGGGGTAGTTCCTCCCCAAATTCCCATATTCGTGACAGAGTCGACATCTAAAGGAGAGCTATTCGTAATCAATGGGCTGGATCCATTCTTCATCTTCCCAATTTATACTGATTGCTTCGGGAAGCTCTCGAGATAGATCCATGTAAACGCAGATCCTAGAAAAGGCTGTGTATCATTGGATCCTCGTTTGTTCTACAACCTTTATGAATTCTCCAAGACTATTTCCAATATCCCGCAAGGTCTCCAGGTCCCAGTATTCACCCGGGAGGGAGAAAAGGTGAATCTAGACTAGGGCTACTATCATGTCTTACGTTCCTTCCATGGTCGTAAGAAAAGGCCCGCTAAGAAGAAAAATATGCGCCCCCTCCCAAATTCTATCCCTATCTTCCTAGTTGAAGAAGATAATGGTGAAGAAACCCTTTGATCCCAGCTGTAGATCATAGTGACCTTTAGGTTTCCACACCCCATTGATCCACTTGACCAGGTCCTTTTCCTTTGGCCATATCCCCACAAATTTCCCAATAAGTGCCTTTTCCTTCCAAGTCCTAATCTTTTCCCTTACTGCCTCGGATCTAATCTGAATCATGGGTATGGAGGTCATTTGAGGGAAGAAGCCCTCCATACTCGATTGTTTGCCTTTCCTGGGAGCACGTTGACCTTCGTCCCCCTTACCATCCTCTGCCAGGGTGTTCCTTCTCAAGCTAGAAGATCCATTTTCCGGAGCGGGCACCTCCTACCCTAATGCCTCCATGGCCCCCTATAGGAGGCCAAGTTGTCGGGAAGAGCCTGCAACTCGGAACCGTCCGACGCCGCGAAGCTTGAGCCAAACTGCCCTACTTCCCTTCAAACCCTCGCCGACCCTCCCCTAGCCAATTTTTCCATCTCCAATATATTATGTATCACAGTAAAACATTTTATTATTTATTATTTATAATATTAATTTAAAATAAAACATTTTATTTTTTATTATTTATATTAATTTACAAAATTTACCGTGGAATGATAACATATAACTTTATAGATAAACAATTTTTTTTATTATTGTTTATTTTAATTTAGATTAATAGTGTATGTTATATTTATTAGTGCATGGGAATATTACAGGCATTCATGTAGATCCTCTACACAAAGAATTCTAACCACACAAGGAATGCTTATTGGTTTAATAGTACCAACCTAGATACTTCTTTTTTTAATGTTTTTTCTCCAAAAAAAATAATTCCCATAGCATCATTTGTAATTATTATGTTGTGGAAGTGAAATTTTCAAGTATTTATGGTTTTTGTAGGCAGCACATAAGGGTCCTCCTCCTCTGTCCACGAGGAGGAAGGACTAGGCTCTACAACATGATCAAGATTCGCTTGATATGTCACCATTGTTGCAGACCCCGCTACCCCGAAAACAAGAAATACCTAAACAAACGTGATGATGATGTCATCATCACATTTTTTAGGTATTTCTTGTTTTCGGGGTAGCAGGGTCTGACCCTTTAAGATATGGAAAAAAGACATCCAAGTTATCTCGGGTCAGGTTTCTCAGAAGGCAAATGATCAATGAGGAATTTCCAAAAAAGCTGACTATTTTTTTATTTAGAGGTTGGTTTTGAGTTTTGATTGTACTAACAACCGTATCGTTTTTCAAAAAGTCCTAATTTTATCCCCGAAACAAAAAGAGGTGCTACCGAAAGCACAATTTTTTGATTTAGGGGTTGATTTAAGGTTTTGGATCTTTATGCTTTTTTCTTATTTATTTCCATGTTAGTTATATGGAAAATATTTTGATGTACTTCATTTAAGCTCTTTGTAATTATATATTTTTAGGATTATAGTGGTGTGCCAATATTTGTGTACAAGGAGGTTTTTTCTACAAATATTGGGGATGGATTTCAAAGTTTTGTAAAAAGAAAAATTGGTTGGTAGAGATTTTAAGCTTAGTCGTTTATCCACAACATTCTCTTGAAAAAAATACATATACAGCAGTGTTACAATAGAAAAATAAAATGAAGAGCTTAAGGAACTTAGAATGCGTTAGAAATGGTACACATGAAACTTATTAGTGTTTGAACATCTTATTTTAATTTTAAAATTCAAAATGGCATATGCAAATAGATTCAACTAGTTATTTCCTTTAATTTTTGAACTACTAAGTTTAGGTTATGATTGTGATATCTAATTTAAATAATATAATTAATTTGTACCTATCATTTGTTTTGTTCAAGCTGCATGGCCAACTAGGAAAAAAAAAACATGTCATGTATTGTAGAAACACAATATGGAAATCTATATTAATTTCTATTTTAAACATTCCATTGAGAACAATAACATTAGTAAAAAATGCACTCTTAACTCCTTTAAAGATCAGAACTGTTTTTTTGAGTAAAACATATTCTTCAGGGTTCAAGGCAATACAACAATATGTTCATTTAAGAGCTTAACATGTCATTTGTGGGAATTTATCTTGGGCGGGGAGGGTAGCAATCAATCCCCCCAACCACCCAAGCTTCACCCAATTGACCCTCTAATGATTAGAACTACTCATTGTGGAAACCAATAAATGTGAGCCATGTTGATCCCAAATTATTTCCTTGAATTTTTGAACTACTATATTTTAGGTTATGGTTGTGATATATTGTTTAAAGAATGAAATTAATTTGTACTTTCATTTGTTTCCTTAAAGTTCTATGGCCGATTGGAAAAAAACAAAACATCCCATATATAACAGAAAAACAATATCATACTCTATAATGATTTCTCTTTTAGACATTCCATTAAAACCAATAACATGAATGAAACAATGTACTCTCATTCATTTAGAGATATTAAATACTCATTGTGATAATTATTAAATGTGGGGCATGTTGATCTCTAAAGATGATAACTAGTGCTCAAGATAATAAAATGTTCTAGTAGCCCTAATTCTAGGAACAATCATTGGGTGTTTCCATTTATCATTCATCTTTGTCAATATGGGGAATTAATGAGCAATAAGATATTTAAGGGACAACCATGTTTCCATGAATACATGACATCTCATATATGATTGTCCTACAATTTTGAAAGGTCCACTATTTTCGTTTTGGAAATATAATTTTAGGGTGTGAAGGTTTTGATGAAAGGTGTGTAACCTTTTCTATAAAAGCTAGGAACTTGGCATCCATACCCGCTTGTAAGCTAAAGCATTTATTTTTAGAAAAATGATTGGTTTATATATAGTTCATTATTTACATAAATAATGCATTTTGCAAAGATTTTACAAGGTTATGTTTTTTTTGAAAAAAGATTCTTTATAAAATTAACTGCACTTTACTATAAATAACAACATAAAATTATAAATAGGATAAGAACACATACATACAAGTGAATTTTTCTTTATAGTTCTACCCATTCGATACATATAGATCTATACTACACCATTTTTCAATGTATTTTCCTTTAACAACTATACAATGATGATATATATTCATGAGAATAAAAGCCAAAACAATGGAAATTTAAAGAATTTTACGTGAACCTTAAAAGTCCCTTATTCAGATTTCCCTTGAGTCATGGAGTTAAGTGGTGGATACAAACAATAAAAGAAATCACATATTCATTGATGTAGAGTGTTGAATGGAGATATGTTGAGAAGTAGAAATGATATTTTGGGTTCAAACTTAAACATCCCACTCCAATTTGCATGAGCACTGCAATATATGCAAATGAAAAACATTACACTTAGCTTGCATGTGTACCAATATTATTGTTTTGCTTGATGTTTTGTCCGTAAATATTGGTTAATGTCAAAGTTTTTCCAACCAACAAGCAATGTGGTTTTTTTGGCTTACACCCATGATGGTGGGATTTAAATTCCTATATGACTTGAGCATGATGATGGCCCTCAAAAAAAGGGCATGAAAGCATAGTTATAGGTCGTATGTTTGAGAGCATCTCTCGATTGTGACTACACAAAAACTCTTTTCTTAAAAAAAATGGTTATAACATATATATATACAAAATGATCAATACATGCTTATATGTGGGAATGATTAAACTATAGAAAATCAATGAACAACATGATCAAGGGAAGTTAACACTAGATATCAAGAAGCTAAAGTTGCATAGTCAAATTTTCCTTTGAAGTATAGTGAAAGAATATGCAAAGACTATATGGACTTCTTCCTTAGGGTGGTATTTCTAAATGGATAACCACTTAGGAGTATTTAGATACTTCATTAATCAAACAACTTTGATTGTGATAAGGACTTGGTATTGCATAAGTAATTAGTCAACATGTAACTTTATCTACATGGGTGGAAAGAAGTTAAAAAAAAGAAAGAAAAAAAAGAGTGTGTGTAACTTTATTTACATGGGTGGAAGGAAGTTAAAAAGAAGAAAGAAATAATGAGTATGATAGAAGATTATTTTTCATTAAGACAACAATAAAATATCCATTAAATATGTAGCATTTAATTTGTAAAAATATATGGATAAACTCAACTACATTTCCATAAAACAAAAATGGATAACCACCGAGGAGTATTTAGATACTTCATTAATCAAACAACTTTGATTGTGATAAGGACTTGGTATTGCATAAGTAATTAGACAACATGTAACTTTATCTACATGGGTGGAAGGAAGTTAAAAATAAGAAAGAAAAAAAAGAGTGTGTGTAACTTTATTTACATGGGTGGAAGGAAATTAAAAAGAAGAAAGAAATAACGAGTATGATAGAAGATTATTTTTCGTTGAGACAACAATAAAATATCCATTAAATATGTAGCATTTAATTTGTAAAAATATATGGATAAACTCAACTACATTTCCATAAAACAAAAATGTGATAAGAATTTTGTTAAAAGTTATACTTCCAACTAATCCATGGGAATCTTGACATAGAAAACTCAAATTTAGGGAATCTAAAAAATAGTAAATAAAAACATTTATTTACCTTTCTAGAAAAAAAAAATCACCCGAAAAGTTAAGTTTTGACAACTCATTCTATTTTTATATGCTTACATCAATCATAGTTTATGGCATAATTGTATTATCTTCTCGTATTTAAAATATAATAAGTTTTGTTGCGGATTACTACAACAAATCATAGTTGGATAAGAACCCATAACTTCATGGAAAATGGTGATGAGGGAAAAGGTGCAACACCATAATGCTTTCCTTGTATTTTTGTGGCATGGCTTAGAGATGGGAGGATTGACAACTTGCATAAGATTATGTACTGAATTCTTATAATTTAAGAACATTTACACTTTTAATTATACATTATACATCAAAGTATGACAATTTATAGGTGATGACAAAATTTAAATATTCTTAATATTCAATTTGGAATATTAGAATAGTTGTGTGGTTAGATACATCAAATTACATGCAAACATACAAAAAAGCAACATAAGAGAAAGGATTTTCCAAAAACAATAATTTTGTTGGATATAAATTCAGTTTTTAATGGCTTTCAAGATATGAGTAATCAAGGAATCGAGAAAGAACCATGGCTATGGTTTTGAACCTAAGATGAAATTGGATATTTTTATCGTTTTAAAAATATTACAACTTGACAACAAAGTTACTTGTAGTTCTAGTTTCATTTAATTTGTAAATATAATTGAATTTCCTTTTATTTGATAATATGGTTGAATATCCAAATAATTGGTGGTTTAAATTTCCCTTGTTTTAGTAAATATGGTTGAAAGTTGAAGAGTTCATAGTCCAATGGAAATTTTAATTTTACATATATGGGATTCCTGCTATAAGTACTCATATTAGACACCTACATATTAATTCTTTTAGTAAATATGGTTGAAAGTTGAAGAGTTCATAGTCCAATGGAAATTTTAATTGTACATATATGGGATTTCTACTATAAGTACACCCATGGAATTTCTACTATGGGATTTTTTATACGATTCATCGAAATTCTATAGGGTAAAAGTATTCTACTAAAATCACCAAAAATTTATAGAACTATATAAAATGGCTAGGAATTAGAATATTTTTACCAAAGTATCTCTAAACATTTTATGCTTGGTGTTGTTCAGGATTAAGCACCCTTGTAACCCAGGGTCTGGGGTTACCAACTTACTACTAACCTTGCAGACAAACAGCTTTACCAGAGAATAGAAAGGGAATAGGAAGAAAGTCTTGACTTACCCGATTACCGACGTTTGATCCAAGCTTGATCTTCTCCCGCTCCTCTTCTCTCCAAAGCTTCCAAGGATGCACCTCTTTCACCTGTAAAGAGCAAATTCTCCAAGTACTATCTCATGCATGTATATATAAGAGGTTAGATAAACAATATGTCAAATACATAATCAAATATATTCGTTAACCATGATACATGAAAGAGACTCAACACAATGTTGGAAGAAGAATTATCGTTATTAACAATCAGTGAATGAGATAATAATACAACCCAACTTCTAAGACAAGGACTCCTCTGCAACCAAAGGACTCTAAGTTCTGCTGCTCCAAGACTTCTGAAGATATACCACTAGCATAACTTTGCTCTCCAATCTTGATTGATTAATGCCCTCCGCAAGGCCTCTATTTATACTTTGGGAAATAGAGTGATTTCGAAGGTTGGGGTGGTTGAAACAATTGGGATAGTTAATGATTAGGGCCCAACTAATCTCCATTAAGAGTGTTTTATATTTTTAAGGTCGAAATGAGGTGTACATGACTATGAATATAGGATCCCCGCGTATGAAACGCGAGTTTCTTAAAGGAAAACCGCTTACGCTGATGTACGCGGGTTGCAATGCAGATAGTCACATACAATACGCGAGTTGCAATGGAGATAGTCACGTACAGTACGCGGGTTGCAATGGAGATAGTAGCGTACGCAACTCAACACTTAGAAAAATAATGTAGCAAGCTGGTTTAAAAGTAAATGCATCCCAAGTCATGCCCATCTATAGTGTTTTGGAAAACTTCAATCCTAATATGTCCTTTTGTGTACCAACATAAGGAATGTCGGCACTTGGATGGATAAGTGCCATTTGGGTTGATAACAGATGCCCCCTAATGTGTGAGGTCAGAGGGAAACAATGGCCGAAATACATTATAATCATTATCTTGGAAAACTCAGAACTCCAATGGAGCAAAAGAAGTACTTGAAACAAATACATAGTAACGTCATATACAAAGTCATATTTGAGGATGCCATGTTCAATATACTGGAACACTAGCTCCTTTACAATATTTGAGTACATCATATGATACAGGTACAAGACCAAGTATATTAAAATGGTGGATCGAAGCCACAATATACAATAATGATGAGTCTTCAAAGATCTGGAAGCTGTGTAAGTGATCACAACATAATCTTGCGCAACTTAGGCCATAGACATGAACCTAAGGTCTTTGTTAAAAATCCAAAAGTACTAGTACAATCCAGGCCATGTGAATATATGTTATTGAAGTCGAACATGATAGGATTCAACATATTGTCAACCAATAGGTGATAATTGATAACTGAAGCAAAGGAATTCACCAATAATTAAAGTGAATCCGGAGGTACTATCATCAAAAACTCTAGGCCCTCGTCGTCAGGAAGTGCTGATGAGAAACCATACTATGATGAGGAAGGCAATAGATCCTCCAACGGATCACAAGAGTGACTAGGAACTGGGTAAAGGAAGGGATATGCAAGTAATAACAGATAGGATAATGACGGAATTAGGATATAGATCAGATGCATGGCTAAATCCTTGAACAGTGAGCATGACACAAAGATGACCCAAGGCAGCTTTAAACTTTGAAGATAGGACAACTAAACTTATCTGTCATGTAGGAGACATGATTAGATTCCCCAGGTATAACTGACAAGAGGAGGAGTAATAAACTCGAAGTAATAGCTGAATTGAAAGTGAACACTGAGACATGAGTATAAAAAAAAACAGAGAGTGCTATGCTCAAGGAATACATGCTGCCACCAACTAAGAACCAAAAGAAAAATTCTTCCTTCTCTTTCCTGTTAAATTTTAACGAGTCCAGGAAAGTCAACTCAAGTCTCTCTTCATTTTTTGACAAGCTTGAAGAGAAGAGGGAATGATGCTTGATAGTGTCACTGATTCGTGGATTTTATGAGCCCAAACTAGTACATGCTCACTTAGTGTTTTCATGTTTAGAGGTCTGAAAACTATGAAGAAGACTCCAGGGGGATCCTTTTTCGTCCAATTTAGTCTCTTGAGGCTAAAAAAGTATAAAACATACCACAGAAGAACTCTCTTAACTTCCGTAGAAGAAAAGGTGAAGGCTCCCCCTGTCTCGGAGGACTTCTTTTCTAAAGGATTAGGTACTATGAAAGTATCAACATCCTCTACCATTGGGCCGACCATTCATGAAACGGTAACTTATTCTAGTCGGTACCTCCACTACTATCCAACTTTCTAGTGCCATCTACTATCGATCTACTATAGTTCAAAAGGGTCCATGCATCCACTGGGGAAGGGTCCATGTGCATCCACTGGGGATTTCTTTGGAAGTTTTCCAATTGTGGAAGATAAACCTAGTCCCAGCAAAGATGACGCCCCTGCTCCAGGTGATCGCCTCTAGTTTTCTCATTTCACTGCTAAGGTTTAATCTTTTTTTGCCAATTTACTGTCTTGTTGCTCGGATATAATTCCTGGTTGAAATTGTAAGTATTGCAGTACAGTGAGGTTGGTAGATAAAGCTCAATTCTCTTTTGTTATTCTAATGACCGACATCATTTGAAGTCTAGGTTGGTGGATACGCCTTCCTAGACTTCCTAAGCCGGTATCTCGCCATGTAACTCTTTTTGTACTTTTTGTACTTTTAATATAAATACTACTAGCAGATTTACAGAAAAAAACAATTACTTTATCTTAAACAATAAGATAATTATGAATAATAAATTTATATATCTTATAATTATGACTATAAATAATCATTTTATATACCTAACCATTATAAAAATACTTTTGAAATTTTAACTTTGATAAATAAAATGAAAATCTTTCCATTTTAAATATTGTAAAAAAAATCATTTTATACTTCCAATGATCGTATAATCCTTTGTCACATTGATCGGTTACTTAAGAATCAATCACACAATTAACCAACCCACATTTTCTTATTAAACGACATCCCATAATCCTTTTCTTAAAAGAAAAAACGCATACACTTTTACTTTCAATTTAGAATAAACCTTACATGGCATAATACTTTTCTTTTAAAAATAATCGCATAAACTTTTACTTTAAAATTAGAATTAAAATGAACTTTAGACGCTTGTAATCAAGAAAGCCATATGCTCCTCCCACAACGCAATATACATAGTTGGAGGACCAAAACCGTGAGATTTTCAAAATTGATTTGAGGCCTATGCTCAATATTCTACTTGATCTTACCACCATCTTCCCATACCAATGGATAGAGGCGCATGAGGCCCTCAAGATTTGGATGTAATTGCTGCATAATTCTTTTGCAAAAGAGAGAACCTTACTCCACCACCCCCAACTAGGATGCTGACGATGGTGTCTCCACTCTCTCAAGTGCAACCCAGGGAGTCTCTCCAAAGAAATCGAGGAATGGAAGCTACTTTTTTATTACCTCTTTCAAGGCCTTCAAAGAGACTTCTCATTATTTGTCACTTCTCATCAGATTATACAAAAAGATCATATTCCACCTTTGAGAGGAGAAGAGTCGAAACAAATTTATCAAAGTTATGATGCCTTGCCCACTTCAGATCTCAAGAATTGCTTCCTATCGTGTGCCAAATATGAGAAAGATACAAAAATTAAAGAGAGGGATATAGTACAAATGTGGATTGCAGAGAGATTCGCCTGGAGCAAAAAGGAGAACCATTTAATGGACATGGACATTGCCCGCACCTACATTAACCTCCTTCTAGATCATTGCTTCTTCCACAATGTTACTGATAAGGAGTTCCAATATATAAATGGTTGGAATGAGCAACGTATAAGAGCTCACCATGTTATTCATCAGATGGCAATAGATATTTGCGAGAAGGAGCATAATTGTTTATTCAAGGCGAGGCAAAGAATGCAAGATTTCCCAACGGTTCATAATTAGGATTGCGAGAGGATATCACTTGACAGAAATGAGATTCAAAGTCTCCCCATCAAGTTGCCTTGTCCAAAACTGGTGAGTCTCATTTTATGTAATAATAGAATTAGTGTGGTTCCATCATGATTTCTAGTCAGCCTTACGTCTCTCAAGGTTCGCGAGCTGTCCTAAAACATCAACATAAGTTCAATCGCATTATCGCTGGGGCAACTACAACAACTTCAGCTTCTCATATTATAATATCTCTACAATATAGAGGATTTTCCTGAAGAGATAGGCCATCTTTCTTCACTTCAATTGATATCTTCGGAAGTACTCGGAAGGATCAACTTCTAGTGGCTTTCCTCCAAGGACTACTCTGCCATCAACAACACTAAACTCTGGTGTATTAGGAATTTTTTTCTCTATGCACATAGTGTCACATGAAGAGTCATAATCATCAACATAAATAACATCATCAGCATAATAGGATGCTTTCTCATCATCCCATTCAAAATCAACACTAGCTAGTGCTAATCTCATGGTTGCACTTAAAAGGTGATCTACAATATTTCTTCAACTAAGAGGTTAATTTCCACAAGAGTAGAGGAAAGTGCTCTAATACCATTTTAATGTACCTAAAGAATGTTTAGTCACACTAACTCAAGGATTGGATCAAGCTCAAGGACCAATTCATAAAACAAACAAAACTAGGTGCTAGAAATGAGACTAGAATTGCCTTAACAATTTGAATACACGGTGGGGATTCTCACACATCACAAAGGCTCAATAAATGGCTCTAAAAAAGTAATTATATGTCTGAAAAAACATATTATAGGCACACCAATTCACAATACATTGAAAGATAGCCACCTGAATGCAAAATCTCAAGAATCCTATGCACAATGTACTGGGACCATTTGTATTTCAAACATCAGCGAGAATGAAGTCTACCCCAAGGCTCCTTGGAACCCCAGAATATGAAAACTAGATCCCTGTTCTGATCAAGGTTTGAATCCATAGATTTAGGGACAACTGGGCTCGATTTGGGGGTCAAACTAGCAAGACTAATTTCTGGGACTGCTCAATTAGCTTCACTTTTGGGCTTCCCAAACATAGGATGAAGGTCAGAAATTATGATGGTAAGTCTTGGGATATATTTAGTAATGTGTTAAGGACCTGCAATGACTGACAGACTTGAATTTTGACTCACAAGCATCTGATAATATCAAATACAACAAAACTAGTCAATAATTTATGCATAAATAGTTAGTCTTGGAGAAGGAGACTCCCAAAATGCCTTGGTGACTCATGAACTTGAATCAGACATGAATAAGATATTATACACATTATTAAAAATAATAAATCATTCAAATTATGTTTATAGCAGCAATTAACAATATGTATATGATCCCAAATTTACAGAGAGAATAACTCTAGGATTCTTACAACATAGGAATAGAATCCTTCAATAAGAGGAAGTAAGAAGAGATGGGAATTCCAGACCACAACCAAGGGTTAATGATGATCATCAGGTCACTCATATGAATAATTAAAATAGATTCTACCTCTCACAAAAGGGCGCAACCATACTACTGCTCTCCTCCTAGTTGAAAACACCTGTCGGATCCACCACAAGCTACATAGTTCTTAGAATCAATCTTGGATGATCGAATCATTCATGGAATGCACTGGATCAGGCCTAAAAATCAGAATTCCATGGATGCATAGACTATACTTGAATCATAAGAAAGTACTGGAACAATTACTATGGGGCACTTCTCCCACAGTTGGTTAAGGGCACATCTCCAAAGGCTATAGAAGCTCAGATCTTTCTCAATCACAAAGATAAGTTGTATAAAGAAGTGAAATGGAGTGCACACCATTATTTTATTGATTGGATGACTTATTGTGAAATTCATCTTGCCCAATGCACCCTCATGAACTAGATAGGAACCTTATTGATTTCTCTTCCTTGCTTTCCTGCCTTTCCAATTGACTAGCTTACCTTCCTTATAGAAACCACGCCCTCATTGATTTCCTTAGGTTTTTTACTTTCAATACTAATTAGATTTTAGAAACTGCACCCTCCTTCCTTTCTTGAGGTTTCCTACTTTTCATACCGACATGCTTTTATGCACTTTCCTTCTTTGTGCACTACTTTTCTCGTTGGCTACTTTTATGCTTTTTTCTATCTTTTTCCTGGATTTATGGATTTTTCCTTCATTTTCTCCTAGTTTCCATTTAGTACGACACCTTGGCCATCTAGCACATCCACTTATTACAAAATTTCATATTATTGCAAATTATTATAACTTCAACATACAATTTTAATCCAAAGTTTAACAAATTTAAATACTATGGGAAATTAATATATCAAAATGACCCCTTATTAATTAATTTATTTGTCCACTAGGAACCTTGGGGTTCTTAAGGGCTAGGTTTTTTCCATGGTGTTAGCAAAAAATTTGTGACATTACAAATATGTAGACTAGTTGTACTAGAAAATCCCCTTCTCATTCCACCTCATCACATTCCAATCGATCAATCACATGACTAGTCATCGAGTATATATATTTTTCAATGAGATATATGAATTATACTCCCATCAATCAATATCTTTGAACCACTTTCTAATCTATCATGTGATTAACATCAGGTATATTCTTTTTCAACAAGATATATGAAATATACTACAATCAATCTATCACCTTTATCACATTCCAATATAATAAAATCTATTATATTGTTTATTAGAGTACTAAAGACCCGACACAAGTGGAGGCTTTACCTCATGACTCTATGATGACCAAATACAATAGTAACACCCCATCAGAGGAATAATAACATCTCCCTTGGGTTACATCAATAAAATACATTAAGAATATCCTTTGAAGTTACAATATTTCAACACTCCCCCTTAACGAGAAGGTTATTCTACTGACAACATCATCATAGACTATAGGAGACCAAAGAGACAATTACAACAGTACATTGAGGAGATACATCTATACGTCAAAGGAAGTTTTTCACAATTAGTAACTTGGAACATTTACTCTTCATCTTCTACATCACATGATCACTTGATCCCTTCTTTGCAGCAATGCATCGATATTTCGATCCTTCGTAGCATCACTTCGATCTTCTCATCCTTTGTAGTAGTACTTTGATCTTTTGATCCTTTGCAACAGCACTTTGATCTTTCAATCCTTTGCAGCAGCACTTTGATCTTCTTGACCCTTTGTAGCGGAACTTCGATCTTCTCGATCCTTTGCAGCAACAATTCGATCTTCTCGATCCTTTGTAGCAGCACTTCGATCCTTTTGATCCTTTTGTAGCCTCACTTCGATATACTCGAACCTTTTCTTTTGTACTTCGATCTACTTGATCCTTTTCCACCACGCTACCTGCAGTACACATGATCTATTTGTGGAATGATCAATCCCTATCACTTTAGACCTAAGTCCAAGGACGACGCAATCCTCCATCAGCATGATCCATGAAATCGATCAGCTAAATCGTCTACAACTAAATGTAGATCTCGACCGCACCCGGTGCCGGCCCTATCATCCGTGAGGACTCATCATAGCCCATCCATACCACACAGGTTAGGACCACTCACAAGTGATTGTTATACTATGGTATCTACACTCACATGTAGGTATACTCTGCCAAGTAAGAGTATTGTCTGCAGAGCAGATCTCAACTACATACACAATGTTGACCCATTGTCGAACATCCATACCACACAGGTTAGGACCACTCCCAAGTGAATGTTATACTACGTCATTTGTGAGGGCTCATCATAGAGAATCCATACCACAACGGTTAGGACCACTCCCAAGTGAGTGTTACTAGAGTGAAAACGTATGAATGTAGCTATACTCTCCACATAAGAGTAGCATCTGCAAAGAAGATCTCAACTGCATACACAATGTTAGTCCTGGTGTCAGTGAGGACTCCTCATATAGAATCCATACCACACAGGTAAGGACCACACCCATGGGAGTGTTAACTCTATGGAATCTACATATGAATGTATCTATACTCTCCGCATAAGAGTATCCTCTACAGAGCAAATCTTGACCGCATACACAATTTCAGTCCTGGCGTCTGTGAGGATTCATCATAGATAATCCATACCACATAGGTTAGGACCACTCCCAAGCAAGTGTTAACTCTATGGAATCTACATATGAATGTAGATATACTCTCCACATAAGAGTATCATCTGCAGAACATATCTCGACTGCATACACAATGTCAATCCTGGCGTCTGTGAGGACTCATCATAGAGAATCCATACCACACAGGTTAGGACCAATCCCAAGAGAGTGTTATCTCTATGGAATCTACATATGAATGTAGCTATACTCTCCACATAAGAGTATCATCTACAGAGCATATCTCGACTGCATACACAATATCAGTGCTGGCGTCCGTGAGGACTCATCATAGAGAATCCATACCACACAGGTTAGGACCACTCCCAAGCGAGTGTAACTCTATGGAATCTACATATGAATGTAGCTATACCCTCCATACAAGAGTATCATCTTGAAGGGCCATCCTTAGCTAGTAAGGACCATTCTCATAAACATAGTGTTATACCTACTATCCTCGAAGGAGGATACTATCGTCTGCAAGTGAATGTGAGTACTCTCCATGCAAGAGTAACATCTGCAGGTCCATCCTTAGCTACTAAGGGCCACTCTCATGAACAGAGCATTATACCTGCAATCCTCATGAGAGGATACTATCTTCCACAAACAAATGTCAAACCATAATCACTATCATCCATCATCGATGTCAGTCTCATCATCACTCCCCATTTTTCGGGAGGATCCATATTATCAACTCGCTCCCCTTTTGTCTGAGAAGGGTTCATAGTGTCAACCTGTTCTTCCTTTTCGAGGATAGTCCATATCTTCAACTTGTTCCTCCTTATTGAAGAAATTCCACATCTTTGACTTGTTCTTCCTTTCTGAAGAAAGTCCATATCACCACTATTTATCCTTACAAGAAAAGTCTATAGTATCATCATCATTGTTCCTCCTTGCGAGAAAATTCTTTATGAACTACACCTGGTATTTGCTCTGATATACTTCCAGAGCACCGATATACTTCTATAGCAGCTGCATGTCCAAGAAGAATGTTATGCGCCACCGTTTACAATTCACTTGCAGTGGGATTCTACAAAATATAGCCGCTAGGGGCAAATGTTCTATTAAATGTTATCCACAGAAGGTTAGTTAAATGTTATCCACTGTTTAACTATATCACCAAATTGTCATAGTCATAGTGTAATTTTTCTAGCAAAGAACCTTGTTTATCATGCTAAAACAAATCATATTGATGTCTAGTACCATTTGTGTGACATATGATTGATGACAAGAAGGTGGTGATGTTGAAAATGTTTGAACCTTTAAATAATGTTGTAGACTCATTCGTGAAGCATGCCAATATTGAGAATCTCTTGATGTAGAAATTCTATGGGAATTGTTTTCCTAAAATTTTGACCCTATCAGTACATGGTCCTCTATTATATTTGTTATTTTAGTTGTCCAATTCCTACTAAAATGCATAGGCTGTTGTTTTGATGGCACAAATGCTTAATGAAAAACTACCCCAATAAGTATGGAATTGTGAAAATTGAGAACACAAACAAAGAGAAGAGATTCACATATGTCAATATCAATCACATACCTGAAATTAAATGGTAATTAAAAGTCTGTTCAATAGTAATAATAGAAATAGAAAGTCTGTTCATTGGTTAAATAATAAAAATTCCCAAACAAAAGAAGAACAAAGTCTCCATATCAATATAATTTACAGACCATTTACTCACACGAGGCAAATTGAAGGCCAGAGAAGAAAGTACTAACCTGGGCGTATTCATTCCTATAACGAGCTTCTCATATTCATTGTTTATTGTTTATGTCCACTCCATTTCTGCTAGAAAAGATGCCATTTCACAGGTAAAGAATCCAATTATAAAACTAAGAAGCAACGTCTGCTATTCGTTTTATGCAGCACTCAGTCAAGGAATATCAGAACATGTTGGCAGAGTTTCTAGTTGCGCGAGTTAGCACCATGAATTAGAAATAATGAATCTATCTATTGGCCTTAGAAACAAGGCATATAAGCTGGGGCTTACCAGGGAGGCACATAAATCCACTCTAACAAGTTTATGGTTTACATCATCCGACAATATTATTTCCAGTTGATATGTGCTACAAAATATGATGATCTACATAACCAAAAAGCAGTCAGGCTTACACCAAAGAGTTAAGACCGGAATAATTACTCTTAACTAAATGTACTACAAAATATAATGATCTACATAACCAAAAAGCAGTCAGGTTTACACCAAAGAGTTAAGAACGGAATAATTTCTCTTAACTAACACCATCAAAGCAACACCACTAATAACCTAAATTAATTTCTTTAATAAAATAAGAATACAACTAGAGTTAATGTAATCCATTGGTTTAACTCGTTCTGCATAAGAAGCACACTTGCAACCATCCTTTGTGTTCTCTGAGAGCCTCGCGGAGCATGCATGAATGAATGCAAAAGAATTTGTCGAATACCCGTGCAATATAGCCAGCTCCTGACATTTTAGTTTAAAAATTAAAATAATCCTAACCCTAAACATATTTTATAAGCTACGCATCACAGTAACTCACAAAATTTATTGTTGGCGCGTTTTCTTATAAGGCCCATTTTAGACCCAAAATTTCCTCTAATGCATACGTTCCTACGTACAAAAACATAAAGATACAATTAGACAATTTCAAAGAATTAAAAAAAGTACATGTTGAATCACTAAAATCAAAATTAAAAGAAAGTGAGACATAAATGTAGCTGGTGGGGGGTCAGAGGTGGGTCACCGCTGCCTCACCAGACATATACTACATGGACGAACAATGAATTTTTCAAAGAAAGAGATAAATACACGTACCTGGGGGGGGGGGGGGGGAGAGGTGGGTCACCAACAACTTGGATTTGGTTCTCTTCAAGCATCACTGGCTCACTAGATGCCTGCATAAACTAACATATGTCAATGTCATCAAATGCAAAGAAAACGAGACATAAACTACATGGACGGACAATGAATTTTTCAAAGAAAGCGAGACATACACATACCTAGGGGGGCCAGAGGTTGGTAACCAACAACATAAATTTGGTTCTCTTCAAGAACCGCTGCCTCAATAGATTCCTGCATAAAGTAACATAACATCTAAAAGATATGGTTCCATCATTATTAGAGTTTAACTCATTCTGCACAAGAAGCACACTTGCAACCAACAATAAGGAGTTCATTGCCACATCGGCAAGAATTATGGTGTGGAGCACCGAAAAGTTGACACTACACAATATACTTGAGGAAAATAAATGGATGAAAACAAGAACATCAATATTACAGTTGCAACAAATGGATATGATAATGTATGAAAACCACCCTGGCCATCAATATCCAAGATTTATTTCTCAAAGCCCTTGTGTTCTCTGAGAGCCTGGCCGAGTAATGAAAAAAAATAAAAATAAAACGAACAACCATGCAACTTGCCACGCTTTCAACATGTAGGTTGCCACACTCTTAGTATGACTGTTGTCATGCCTGCATCCATTGCAACAAATTAGTGTACCCGCATCCCAGCATCAAAGTTAAGCTGTCAATCAAAGCTTTCAATCCTCGTTCTGATAGTCCTTAATCAACTATTTCTTCATCATATTGTATACCGATCGAGGCCTGGTGTGAAAAGGAACCCACACCTAACAAGAGCCACGTGGTGGCAATGTTCCCAACATTGTCACATGTTGTTTCAAGTTAACTTCAAAGCTCCATAAAGCTTAGCATCCGAAATTGTATCGAATCTTTCCATGATCAACAACAAATAAACAAAAATGGTTTGTTTTATTTATATAATTTTTGTTTAGGTTTTATTTAAAATTTAACAATGTAAATAGGTTTGACAACTGATATTAGAGCTCAAGGGGGAGTGGCTTGGATGAGTGATCATGGGCTCATCAAGGAAATTAAGCCTGTTGTGACCATCCTTGTCATGGCAAAGGCAAGAATAGGTCATTTTGTTGAAGCCCAAATTATTGAAGCAATTGGTATTGATAACATTGATGAGAATGAATTGCTCACTGTTGCAGATGACATGCACCATATCAACAAACATAACTTCCGTATATCGTTTGTCTGTAGATGTCAGAACCTTGGTGAGGTGGTGAGAAGGATTGCCGAAGGAGTTGCAATGAACAGGACTTAAGGAGAAGCTGGTACTTGTAATGTTATTGAGGCAGTAAGACATGTGAGGTCTATATTAGGTGATATACGAAAGCTTCAGAGCTTAGACGACGATGAGGTTTTTACCTTTGCCAAAAAAATTGTTGCTCCCTATGAGCTTGTGAGGCAAACCAAGCTGATTAATTTTATATAGCTTTTATGCAAAGTTTCCAAGCTAATTAATCTTGTATATTGGTCTTTACATACAATCCTTCGGTTGTTTTCATGCAAAAGATAATAGTGTTTCTTTCAAACATATATCTAACTTTTTGGCTGTTTACAAAACATAAAACCAACGTAAAAGGTGATTCATAAATGAATATAAATTTCGCTCCTATCTACGAGGAAAAAATATTATTGATACAAACTAACATTATAATTACACTTATAAATACATATTGAAAATAAAAAGGTGGTCGGCAGTAAACAATGCATCTTAGTCTAAGAAATTGAACTTAGTGAGTCACTTTAGGGATGACAACTTAGTGTAGTCCCAAATTGGACATAAAGTTGATGCAATTATGAACACCCGAATTGAACATAAGGTTGGATGCAAGTAGGGGCATTAATTTGATAGGTTTAGGACATTTGATGGGATGCAAGAGTGACGAAGAGTAAAAGTTCATATTAAGACATTAACGTGGATGCTTTCTTGGGCATTTTATTAGTTGTTATTTCGGATGTTATTTGGACATTCTATTAGTTGTTACTTGGGATGTTATTGTGGACATTCATTGTGGCGTAGTAGTCATTTTCAACATAACGTATCAAAATTCGAAATGGAAACATTACAGTATAGTAGTTGTCAAGATCCATTAATGAAATTTTAAAGACAATATCTAGGTGTTGAATTTATTCATTCACATATTGATCCTTGCCATGAGCTATTAACTCAGGAAAACAAATTAAAAATAACATTTACATAGTATCAGAGATCATTTGCAGACAATGTGATCTGTTTCACATTGAAAATATACTAATAACTTTTGTCCTATATACCAGTGGTTTTATAAATTAATAGTTTTTGTCTTATATACCACTGGTTTCTTTGTAAACGACCATATAACTGCTGGTTTCTTTTGAAAAGACATCATTTAATTAATGTGGTTTATGTACTAATACATATTATTTTGTCCTTTCATTTTTCAACATGACCGGTTCTATGAAAGCTCCAGATTTTTTCCCTGGTATGAAAGGTGCAGATAATAGGTCATCCGATATAGTTAGTCAAAGTTTACAATTGATCTATAGGTAGCACTGGGTTTCCAATTTTGGGGAATGACATTAACTGCTGTGAGTGTTTTCCTAGTAGAGAGAGTAGTCAAATGAATAGAGAACGGAGCCCGTGAAGGCTGGCTGCCACTGATATACCAATCTGCACCTGAATTTCTCCGCATTGCTTGCCATAAATTAGAGTTTGCCTGCACACAACAACAGGAACTATAATCCACTACATGCGAATTAATACATTAAGACACCTCACAATTTAGGAACACAGGTGACAGGCTGATCTACGTACTTGCTTTAGAGAGACTGCTCCAAGATCGCCATCTCCATCCTCATATTCAACAAGGAATGCGAACCAATAAGGATTGGAGCATTCGTTAATTTGGAAGCGAATCTTTTGTCCTGAATACTCGAAAGGTGCTCTGTGGAACATAACAATAACAAGTGATTAATAAAATGATGCATTGTACTATAATCATCATATATTCATAGTTTAAGAAACATGAACGTATCTAATACATCCAAAAGATAAACTTTATATATATATATATATATATATATATTAAGTGGAGGTCATTTGTAACTTTTTTTATTACTTATAAGTGGATTGAGGTTGATCTCCACTGATCGTAGATTGCGTCAAATCTCAGACTTGAGCATCAAAATGTCTCTCAGACATACTCTCACACAAGTGTATGTGTATTGTCCAGCACAGATTGATTTCATTGGTGGGGGTGGTTGATGTATGAATAACCAGCAGTTTATTTTATATCTTTCCAATCTTCCCTTACTTTATACACAGCGTTACACCTTACTTTATACACAGCGTTGCTGGGATGTAGGTGGAAACAGAATTTGTTATTATTCTGATTCAAATCAAATCTCAAACATTGAGCTCACTCAATTTTCATTATTCAAAATGATTTCTTGCCAGTAATTAGTTTTAACTTTTCCATTCATCCTGATTCAAATCAACGTTAATTCCATATAATATTAGGGATAAATATCATGTTAAAAAGATAATAAATAATAAATACCGTCTGAACGATACCCGTCCTAGCAACCAGTACAACGCAGTTAGGTAAAAGACTCAATAAAGATACGATACTATCTTTGTTTTAGTATATGATATGGAGGATCGGGTGGTTTATTTGAAGCAAAATTCCATAATCTGGCACTAAGAAAAATAGTGAGCATCTAATGTGTATTAAAATCTATATCTACTTTTACTTGTATTGAAATTCTATAATCTGGCACTAAAAAATTAGTGAGCAGTAAATGTATATTAAAATTTAAAAATCTATATGCAAATAGCTTCATGCTGAGACATTCATAGTTTAAACGCAAATTGTTAATGTTACCATTGGAATCAATACCACTGGACCCTATTGTCAACGGTATATAGAATGCTGGTTTCTTTGCACATAATTGAAAATGTTGGTTTCTTTGCACATAATTGAGAAATTCAAACCCAAATGCTGGTTTCTTTACACAGAATTAAGAAATTCAAACCCCATCTTTCTCAGATTATATTTAAGATATAACATGAACCCATGCCAGTATAAATATTTATGAAACCGTTTATGCCAAAATTTTAAGAGATGCCCAGACGGCTATCTCTTAACAATATATAAACGCCTATCAAAATTTTGGAAAATCAAGTTTCCCACTTGCACGTGTTTTAAACAATAAGCTTTATGTTGTTGGAGGAGTGAACAGGGCACAAGGAGTATTGGCCCCTCTTCAGTCAGCTGAAGTATATGATCCAGTTGCTGATTTCTGGGCGCAGATTCCTAGCATGCCATTTGCACAAGTCTGTGTCTTACCGATTGCATTATTGGCAGATGTGTTGAAACCAATTGCAATAGGATTGGCTTCTGTTAGGGGAAGGCTTTGTGTGCCTCAGAGCTTATATTCATGGCCTTTCTTTGTAGATTTTGGGGGTGAAATCTTTGATCCTACTACCAACTCTTGGACTCAAATGCCGGTTGGAATGGGAGAGGGATGGCCCGCAAGGAAGGCTGGGACAAAATTGAGTGCTATAGTGAATGGAAATTTGTATGCTTTGTGGTGGGGCCTTGGCCTTTAGCTCTGCACAATGATTATTTACAATATAATTATCATGTATATTTAATGCAAGCAGGGTTAAAACTGGGGTATTACATTGATGTGCTGAAAACCTTGCATAGTCTTCACGCTGAACTGAAAAGTTTCAGAGAAGACAGTCTAAATGAAAGAAAGGAACAACAAGCAATAAGTGAAGCATTATTGCGTAACATGACAGGAGGGAGCCCGCAAGGTAAACCTACCCAGTCCACCAACAGATCCAAAATAGAACCGTACCATGAGCAGGCCAGCAACCCAAGAGAAGCAGAAAAAAAATGCACACCTGAAGCAACTAAAGGAGATCATCACAATCCTACTAGTCATGAATCGCTTTCTCCACAGAGAAAAAGGCAAAGAAATGATGACAGTCTTTAGGGGGGGTTTCGAAAAATAAGAGCCTCGACCTATAAAGGTGAAGTAAATATGGGAGAAAAGGCTGAAGGATGGTTGCTGGGAATGAGTAAGTATTTCCAGGTTCATAAGTATTCAAGTGTGATGCAAGATAGGCTTTCCAACTACAACATGAATGGTAAGGAAGCAAGATGGTGGCAACATTTAAAGCACACCAAGAAAGATGAGCTATGAGAAATAAGCTGGGAAAACTTTCAAAATATTTTCCAAGAAAAATACATGTCATAAAGGTTCTTTGACCACAAGGTAAAAGAGTTCCATGAACTGCGCATGGGGTCCATGACTATGGACGCATTTATAAATCAATTTCTAGATTTGTTGCATTATGTATCGTATATCAAAGAAGAGAAGGTGAAGATCCAACAGTTCCTAGGATTTCTTCCTCCCATTTTTCAATGACAGCATAGAATTTGACATGCCAAAGACATTGTATGCTACACTACACAAGGCCCGCCTCTGCTACGAGCATGGCCAGTTATGGCAAGAAAACCAAAACCGAAACCGAGAAAAGTATAGAAACTTTTTTGATAACCTTAAGCCTGGGTCAAACCCGCAACCTTATAGAAACCAAAATAACATCTTTCTAGCGAACAAGAACTTCAACAAAACTTGTACGAAGCCTTATGTACCATCTCCTAATTGTAATAAGCAAGTGGCAAGTGGAGCCAATGCTACCCCTTTAGCGATCAAGTGTTGGAGGTTCAACGGGCCGCATTATGCCTGAGATTATAAGAACAAGAACAATGGAGTCCTGCATAAGCTGCAAGAAGAACCTACCGTTGAGGATATAGAGGGAACCCCACGAATCTATGCAGCATTAGATGGATGACATGTGGACCATCAAGCTATGATGGTCGAGATCAAAGGTAAGATCTTGAACACCTCTGTTTCAATACTTATTAATCCCAGTGCTTGTCAGGGCTATGTTGCACCTAAGATTGTTGATTTATGCAAGTTAGGCAAAGTAAAGCATGTTAAATATTGGCTGGTACAGTTAGCCACCGATACGAAACGAAATATTTCAGAAATTGTTAAAGAATGTGAGGTAAATCTGAATGGTTTCCTTACTAAGGTAAACCTGAACATCTTACCTTTAGGATCGTACGATATTCTTATCGGCATGGACTGGTTGGAATGGCACCACATCATGCTAGATTGTCTACACAAGTCTATCTTGTGTAATGATAGCCAAGGGAACCAAGTGAAGGTTCAAGGCATCCCAAAGAAGGTTTCTGTAAGACAAATCTTTGCCATACAAGCAAATAAGTGTGTTAGGAAGGGCTACAAGTTATTTGCGGTGAACATCCAAGATGTAGAGTATGGTAGAGAACAACGCATATAATATTTCCCCGTTCTTGAAGAATTCAAGGACATGTTTCTCGAGGAAATCCCCAGATTACCTCCGAAATTAGACCTAGACATTTTCGTCGAACTGACCCCAGAATCAGTTCCGGCCTCCAAAGCCCCTTACCGCATGAGTGCACCCGAATTGGTGGAACTCAAACTGCAGTTGCAGGAGTTGATAAAGAAAGGGTACATCCAACCCAGTGTGTCCCCTTGGGGAGAACCAATTTTGTTCGTAAAGAAGAAGGACGGTACGATGCGGATGTGCATTGATTACCGTTAGTTGAACAAAATGACTATAAAGAACCGTTACTCGCTCCCTATAATCGATGATTTGTTCGACCAGGTGGGAGGAGCCAAAATATTTTCGAAGATTGACCTGTGATCCGGGTACCATCAAGTACGGATTCGAGACGAAGATATTCTCAGGACCGCCTTTCGTACGAGGTATGGGCACTACGACTATGTAGTGATATCGTTCGGGTTGACCAATACAACCGCAAACTTTATGTGTATGATGAACGACATATTCAATAAATATCTAGATAAGTTCGTACTAGTCTTTATTGACAACATTCTGGTTTATTCCAAGAATAAAGAGGAACACGAAGAACACCTTCGCATAGTACTTTGAGTGTTGAGAGAACACCAGCTCTACGCTAAGTTTAGTAAATGTGATTTTTACAAACCACAAATACAGTACCTCGGTCACATCATATCCAAGGCAGGAATAGCTGTGGACCCGGAAAAGATTTGAGCCATAAAGGATTGGCCTACCCCGACTAGTGTCATTGACATTAGGTCATTCTTGGGATTAGCCGGATATTATTGAAAGTTCATTGAGAACTTCTCAAGAATCGATTGCCCCATGACGGCTTTGCAAAAGAAAGCAAACACGTTCTTATGGAATGACAAGTGTGAAGAAATTTTTCTAAAGCTTAATCAGTTTTTGATGACCGCACCAGTGTTGCGGATTACAGATCCCGATGGCAATTTCGTTGTATGCACGGATGCAAGGGTAATGCTCACATCAAACCTATGGACTGATGCAGGACTCGTCAATGGTGCTCTTGAAGTTATACAACAAATTGTATATAACCCTAAAATTTTGCCTCCAGAACCACCCATGTATGTTTTAATAAAATTTGATAATTATGTGGGGGTACCATGGGATGAATCATTTCCTCAAGTTGTTCCTATTACACCTGTTGAAAGAGGTAATAAAAAACAAATCAATTGAAACTCACTTGGGGTTTAACAATCCATAAGTCACAAGGATTGACATTGGAGAAAGCTACTATTAAGATTGGAAAGCAAGAGAGGCATGGTATGACTTTTACAGCAATATCTCGAGTTAAAGATTTGGCAAGTTTACGATTTCAACCTCCATTCTCATATCATCGATATGAGAAGATGTCAAAACTACCAGGTGTGAAGATAAGAAAAGATGAAGAAGATAGATTCAGAATTATCACAATGTGAACCATATTCTCATTTTTTTTATCCTTACAAAATTGTTGTCTCTATTTTCCATTTAACAATTTACTCAATCCTTAATACTTATTACTTACATTACGATGATCCCCATAATTGTATCTGTGTTTTCAACTTAACTTGTTCCTTTAAATGTTGATCAAACTTCAGTTTTGTGTCACCGGGCACGACTGGAACCAATCTAGATCCAAATCGTAGGCTCTATCAAGCATCGAGAGGGATCAAACATCCTGAGGTGCAAACATCATCCTCGAATATCTCCTTGTGTGCAATACCTGAGAAGAGGTTTGCACCTCGATAGATTTGATCCCTCTCGACGCTTCATAGAGCCTAGGATTTGGATCTAAACTGGTTTATTAATTTTAGAGTGAAGAAACTATGTAAAAAAATACACATAACCAATTGTTATATTGATATGAACTTTAAATATTAAATAAAAATATCTTTAAAAAAATATGGTTTTTATTAACAAATAATAAATATATTTGTTTCATTAACATTCATTTTCTGCCTTATATTACATAATGGTTTTATCTGCCTTATTTTACATAATAGTTTTATATGATGTAATGATTAATAAGTAATCATCTCCCGGAGAACTAGGGAGATTACATTCATAGTGATATATATTTAGCACTTACATTACTTTGTGCAAATTAATAAACCTGATATAACATTTGGTGTGGTCACACAAGTAATATATATTATGACACCAATTTGTGTAATTACATCGTAGGTGATCTAAGCATGTAATTTTAAACATTATGAACTTGTTTTTTTAACCACTCTCTAACAAGTCTAAGAATAGAAAGTGAAAGAGTGATTTTGACAAATTTTTTTAATTAGAGAATAGTCTTCCCCATAATATTTTTCTCTAAATATTTTATCAAAGAGTGATTTTGACCAATTTTTTTTTATTAGAGAATAGTGTTCCCCATAATATTTTTCTTTTATCAAAAAATTTATTGAACCAAAAAACAAGATCAAATCATGGTTGACTTATGGCTTCACCCCAAAAAAAATTAAAAGAACTTGATATAAATTGACATTTTTATTTATTGTTGAGGTTATAGTATAACTCAATATAATTGTAATATATTACTTTGAATCTATACAATGGTTAAGTGTTACAATGTATAGTTGGAGTGTATGGTTTTTTTTTTCTATTGTAATTGAAAAGGGAAAAGAAAATTAAAATAAAGGGTTTATCTTCTCTTAACTATTATATTAGTGATTTTATATTTAAAAAAGTTATGCTAACTAAAAATTCTATAGAATTCATAATAATCAAGTATTTAAAGTGTACATGTTATTTATTAAACTATTTTTATTGTGTCTAGAGGCACTCTACAACTCATTATGGGGGAGATTTTGTAACGTTTCGTAATGTTCTTCATGTAAATGTCAGTTATAAATATTATTTCTTATTATTAGGGAGATGTTGTAACGTTATGTAACGCTCCTCATGTAAATTTTGGCTATAAATATTTACTTCTATTTACTTATAATTTTTTATTATGAGAGAGATGTTGTGACGTTATGTAACATTTCTCATGTAAATGTGGGTTATAAATATTTACTTTTATTTACTTACGATTTCCTATTATGAGAAACATGTTGTAAAGTTATGTAATATTCCTCATGTAAATGTCCGATATAAATATTTACTTCTATTTATTATGATTTCGATTATGAAAAAGATGTAAAATTATGTAAAATGTAAACTTTTGCTTTTATTTACTTATAATGTAGATTTTATCAACTATTAATTAAAAGTAATAAATATTTTTTTTAGCCAGTTAAAATAAAAACAAACACAACCACAACCTGAGTGCCCAGCATTGGAGTGAGCTAGCTGTGGAGCAAAACTCCCTCCATCGAACGGAGGAGGAGCAAAGTCAACGCTAACTTTGCTCCTCCTCCGTCCAATGAGGGAGGATTGCTCCACAGCTAGCTTACTCCCAGCAGTTGCTTGTCCTATAATATACAGTTTTCATTAAGTTTTAAATGCAAACATAAGAGAAAAAGTGCTTAATAAGGTATTATGTGGTGTGTGCAGCTATATTATCTCTCTTATACGAAGCTTGCGGCATGATGGTGAGTCCAATTATGGAACTGGGCAGCGGCATGATGATGGAACTCGGCAGCGCGTCTGCAGGCCGGGGTGGAGAGCATCCTGCGTGGCAATTGGCTCCTCATATCCTCCCTATGGAAGCTATGGTCGGCCGCAAGTTTCACAGATCAGTGAAGGCCACAGGCGGATTCAAGCGCGTATCACACGCAAAATCCAAACGAAATGATGGCGAACGTGAACCCGCTAGCAATCATATCGATTCCGAGCAGCAAATTTGACGGCTGGGAAGATGTAACAAACGTGTTACGGAAGACAGCCGAGAATGGTGAATTTGATGGGAAGTACGTCGTGTATATAAATATTCGACGTTTTGATCATCCCAAGAGCATGAAGATTTCAGCATTCCTAATCAAGCAAAGATAGATTATATACATATGGCGCTGTTTGAATCTTTTGAAAAAAAAATCAAGTTCGAATCCTCTTGCAGTTAGCTGTTGCATCTCGTTGGTTTGGAGGTATTGAGCATCTTCTTTTAATTGTGAAAATGGTCAACTCTATGTCAATAGAGAAGCCAAAAGGTGCACTATTCAACTTCATTTTTATTATGGTAAATTTAATCATTTTATTCTCTAACTTTTTTTTATCATGGTTAAGATTTGAGATCTTTTTGCATAAGAGCCGTTTAAAGAATATAGCTATACACAATTTAATAAAACATCTATAAATTTCCCTTGAAATTATTAATGGCTTGGTTGTGGTTAGAAACACATCCGTACATACATTCGCCATTGTCTGAACACGATTGCAGTAAGATCTGGTATGTTATTCCTCCGATCTTGCCAATTAATTATACGAATTCACTGGCTCTCCCAAAAAAACATAGGTACAGCCTACAATCGAGTAAATCCTCTCAGACGGCCTATATTAATGGCAGATGAATGCATTATTATTGATATCATAAAACAACAATTGCTCAAACAACCGTAGACCAACCAGGCAAAGCTGAAAATTTGTTGTGATTCATATTCCACATTTTAATAATTTAATTTACTATAGCTCATATATATAAGTAGTAAATATTATTATACCTGCCTCATCAGGTATATAGTAATCGGTTGCTAGTCAACCACTTTGACCTTCTATTAGTTTGCTGCCACCAAAAAATCAAAATCAGTTTTCCAAAGTTAAACTTTACAGCTTGAAAAAAAATATTTTAAATTTTAATAAAAATATTTGAATTTGCTATTTTGTAAACTTCTGATTGGCCATTGTCATTCTTGGAGTTTGGTATCTGGTTTTCACTTGACACATGGCAATGATGACATCAGCATTTATTTTATTTTATTATTATGTTATTTATAATTCAAAGACTGAATTTGAACGTTCAGCTTACACCATGGTGGAATACAAATGGACGCAAGTTGGCCACGTTACAGAAACTGGATGCTGGAGACTGTATTTAAGAAGCGAGATGCGCGGCCATTTTTCACTATCTGTGTGATAGCTTGAAGAGAGGTTCAATGGAGATACGAAGAATAATTTAATTATTGCATTAACAGGAAAGTCTGAGATCGATATGGAACCCGGGCATGCAGATTGCACTGATAAGCCATTTGATTTGGCAGAGAATCTCAACTTTAATTACATAAAGTTGGGATACTCAAAACCATTCTCTTGCTGTTCAGAAGTTCAACTTGAATTCATTCAAAGCCATCAAACTGTCAAAACCATTCTATTGTTGTTGGGAATTAGTTTAACTTGAGTTCATACTCAAAGCCATGGCTGCTGCTTTCCTATGTAGAAGATCAGCAACTCGGTTGAATTGGGTTATCAGAGTTAACCACTGCCAGGGTGCAGCAAGGCCATCTACTCGTTATTCTGTTAAACAAAGTCTTATTGATATATCCAGGACTTCTGTTGGCTGGGAATCACCATATTGGTGGCCTGCTATGGCAATCTCTAACAAGCACCGACTTCTAAATACTGAATCTGGAAGGCAGCCTGTTAATGATAAAACAGCTAGACAGCCAGAGGATGAAATGCATGAAACGCAGGTAAGTTATTCTCTTAACTACTTAAGTCAATTATTTCTTTCAATCTTTTCTCCCAGAGATTAAATTGAAGGATCTTTACCAACTTCTGCATATTCCTATTTATAGTTCTTCGACTATCAGTTTCTGATTGTTACGTCTCTTGTTTTTATCTATTCTGATGTGGTAGTTTGAGGATACTGGAATGGAAAAGGTGAGATATACATATCATATGGAGTTTTTATCCGAAACATCGTACAAAGCAACCCCATGTTACAGGATTTTGGACGACCATGGTCACCAGATTGCAAACACTGATTTGGAAGAGGTTTGTTACTTTGAAAAAAAATAATCTATTGTAAACCCATTTACCCATCAGTTGTTGATGGCGAATTTATACCTAATATCTCTACGCAGTTTTCTGTTCTAACTATTTGTTATCACTTTCGAAACTGAGACATAATGGTTCAATTTTTATAAACAGGTTGACAAGGAATTCGCACTAAAAATGTACAGTGACATGGTGATTATTCAAATTATGGATACCATCTTTTATGAAGCAGAGACAAGGAAGGTTTTCATTTTATTTAGCCTCTATTGGAGAACAATGCTAACCCAGAGGAAGGCTTCCACCAAAACGCTGAGAAAACACTGCAAGAATTCTAACCTCAAAACACCTAAATCCAAAAAACTTTCCCTGCAAAAAGCATTCGTTCAACCTCCAAAGTGGTCATAAATTCGCTAGAGAGAGGCACGCCGCACGATTGCCATGGTAACCATAGACAACTTTGCTCAGAGTTCGAAAGGCCAACTTCATTAATGGTCCAAATTTCATTTGTTGGAGCATATTAATGTGCATGGTAAGCGAGCTGAGATTGATCCACGTGGTAGATGGTGGTGAACTACGTATTTGCCTCCCTAAGTGCCAATCGCTCTTGTAAAGCACCGGAGATCCTCGTCTACATTTCTCTTCCTAAATCTTAAACCCTGGATTGAGATCTCGAGCACAGGTTATCAAACTAATAAATGCAAATAATCCGGTTTGGTTGTAGTGAATGAAATATCTATCTGGGAAAGAGGTAAAATCACATACGATATTAGCCTGTAGGTAAATGGAAACTCCATCTGCACGGCACTTGCGGCAAGTTTGGAAGCTTCCACACGCTTTGCTCAACATCAAGGCAAACGTTGCTTAGTAACAACACGGCAGATATGCATAAATAGCACGGCCACGTATTTAAAACAATTAAAGAAATATAAAACACAGGCCAAATACACCGAGTCACCGACCCCAATAAAGTTTTCTCCGAGCCTAATTTGCAAGTACGATTCTCTCCCTTTCGGATCTTTTCTCAGAGAGTCACAACACTGGGGATTGGGAACTATTAAAAGAAAATAAGACACAGCCCTATGTTTTGCATAATTACAAGTTAAGTTAAAACAGGAAGATCTATTAAAAGAAAAAGAAAGAGCAGACCTACGTTTTGCATTTGCAGACCAACTAGTAAAAGCATTTAAATGAATTAGGGTTTTAAAAAGATTCATAGGAAACTATCTCTAATTAAAATGCAAAATTTTAAAAGGCCAAATAGCTATTTTTATGTTTGTGCTGTACCAAACTTTTATACCACTGCATAGCATTTCTATGTACCGAGGTAGTAAAATAACTTACATATTTATATCTCACTATTGGATTCAATACACATCCTAGCTGAGCGTCTATCAAAACTAATTTCTCTGTAACTGCTAAAAATAACACATTTATATTTGATCAAATTATAGTGATATAAGGGCTGTGATGTATCCGTCTCTCAAAACAAATTAGAAGCTCTTCAATTCCATAAAGCCTTATTTTTAATAAAAACAGGGAAATCAACTAACCGCTGCAAACAATGTGATGATTTAGTATCAGTTTTTTACCTGGAAATCAACTAACCGCAGGAAACAATGTGATCTAGAATAAGATTTTTACCTTGGAAATCAACTAACCGCAGGAAACAATGTGATTTAGAATAAGTTTTTTACCTGGTCTCCTCATGAATCAGTCAAATTCCATGCCAGATTGCGGATCTTCAATTAGCTAGAGAAAATGGCAAATACTGAAGATATCCATCTGTGTAGAGGTCCTACTCTCTTGCATCATAAAAATATAGATAAAAAACACAGCACTGAAGGCAACCTGAGAAACAAAACTCATAAACAGAAATTCTAAAGAATATGGAAAGGAAAACAACAACGTTAACAAGAGTCGAATGAAAAGGAAAATACCGGAAGCACGGAACCAGTTAAGAAGGGCGAAGGCCAAAACAAAATTGTGTCCAGATTATAATTGAACGTGGTCTTAAATAGCCAAGAAGCATCCAACGGCTAGAGAGAAAAAGCTTGAGAACAGTTGAAAAGATGCACCATACAGACAATAGTTCGAACCGTTGAAAAAGCTTGAGAACAGTTGAAAAGATGCACCATACAGACAATATAAGTTCGAACCGTTGAAGATCCTTTGAGCAAGAAAGCATAAATAAACCTACGATAGAGAGACGGATCTGGACACGTGGATGTCTTTCTTTTTCCAGGTCGTTACATTTGTCCGTAAGACAAATATTGAGATAATTTAGCAAAATCAGCCTTCGCAATTATCTGATAGCCGTGTTCAAGCGTGCACATTTTCATATTAAAATTAAAGATTCAAAATTGAAGTTATTTTATAAATTGTATTTAATGTATTAGCAATAATTTCAAGATGATATAGATTTTTAGAAATATCTAAAATTAAGTTGGCTATACAATGTTTCCTTTTATAATTGTAAGACACTTGCAAAGTTTGTATCATAATAACATATTTTATTAGAAAAGATACATGTATGTTTTTCAATATATTTTTTATTTGAAATTTTTTATATCTATCTCAAATTTTGTAAAAACCTATGTTTATCATTATATTTTTTTATAAAATACACATGTTTTTATTATTTTTATGAGTATTATGTCCAGCACAAAGAGATATATATTTGAAATTTTGTAAAAACCTATGTTTATCATTATATTTTTTATATAAAAATACACATGTTTTTATTATTATATTAGTATTATGTCCTTCACAAGGATATATATTTTTGGGTGACTCCTTATTAATTTGTCTGGACTTTATAATTATTTTATAGTTGAAAACTTATTTTATTAAACAAATTTTTTTTATTAATTCTTTATATATTATATAGTTGTTTGATATTAAATTTAATATATTCAATTAGTTGTTTATTTATGTGATTAAAGGGTTAATTTCAAAAAATATTAAAATTAAAAAAAAAATATTCCGTAATATCATTTAGTTTTTATTTTATTTTCACTAAAAAATCATATTTTTCTTATTATTGTTTTAATTTTATATAATCAAATATCTTTTCTTTTCCAATGTCTATAACATTATTTTTATAAA
>LPNX010031810.1:0-17113 GCA_001517045.1 Pseudotsuga menziesii
TAAATTTTAACAAGAATACATAATTTTTTCTATTTTTTTCTTATTTATCTTCTGTCATCACTCCTCAACTCGAAAAACACACTGTTAGTGTTTATTATATAATTTTTTCAATTCTTGATCACTTCAAACAAAAATTGTATGGTGCACAAGAAGACACTAACCTCTACGTTCTATCAAAACCCCATTTCATGATTTTTGAATTAAGACCTTCAAAGGCTGCACCCACAAAAACATATACCTTATAATTTCCCTGAAAAATAAAAAGTGCCTGTTAAGAAAAATGAAATTTGACATAGCTATGCAAATTTTCGATACATAAAAGTTATATATTCGGAAAGGTGCTTCAATTTTCTACATTTCATGTTTTTTACTCAATGCAAGATATTTTGCATAAGTATCTCAAAAAATCCAAGTAAGTTGAGGGATGCCTGATTTTTCAGGTTTCTATTGCATCTAACGCGCCAAAAAGGTCCATCATCTTCTTGCACTCACCCTTCTCTTCTCTCACTCTCTCCTCTCCGTTTTTTATTTTTCTTCTTCTTCATATACAAAGACTAAAATTTGCTTCTCTTGGAAACTACCGACTTACCTTAAAGGATGTAAGAAATTTCTACCTAAAAACTTAACTTCAGAAATTCAATTTGATTGCTTAAATATGGAGAGAGGTGAACTCTTCATCTTGACAGTAGTGTACCTCTTCATCTAGACAACAGTGTACTTCTACAGACTCTGACTGAGTCAGCCGAGATGATATATAGATCACGATTAATAAATATTTCCAATACACACCTCAGCCGTTGGGTGAGGCATTGATTATTGCTACCGAATTTTATAACAAAATCTACCATGTCACTCTTTTTCATGACCCTAGATCACTCCCATGGTTGGCATTCATTTCTAGTGAAGCTACTAAATAGAAGAGCAACGTTTTTCACTCATGGTTTTATAAGACAAAGCTTTTGCTTTCATTCCAAAAAGCGCAACCAACAAACTACATGACGATATCATGCAAATATAAAAGCCATAGCATTGTACCCTTATCAATGCAAATGTTTGAGTCGAGCACTCATTAAACATAGAAAATTTAGTATTTGGACGTAGTGAAACACTTTGGCTAGCAATTGTTATGTTTGTGCACTAAATTTCCACAACCCTAAGTCTAACTACCATATGATTATTCTATGAATAATTGCTAATGAACAGATTTTTCCTAAATTAATCTCTAGGTTCACCATATATTACCCAACAACCATTAGTTCTAAAGAATTCACAATAAACTCAGAGATGAACCTATACAATTGACAACGAATCTGTCTTTCAATGTAGTAAAACAATCTTAGAACTTCAGCTATAAGGTAACATAGCAGAACATATGGTATTAAAAACTAAATCAAAGCATAAAATAATTGTTCAAAAAATTGGTTATTTTGATGTGCACATCAAATGAAAGAACGCAATTAAACAATGAATGTCAACCTTAGTTTATCAATGCTATCAACAATTGCATAAAAATGGAAATTTTGGACAAAAAAAAGCCCACTTTTGTTTTCTTGAAAAGGCCGAAAGAAACCTGAATTGAAAAAACAACATGGACCAACCCAACCCCTATCAATTTTGTTCCACTACATGCTCTCTCGGATATCTCAAACCCTGCACTGGACAAATACACGATGTAATAGTAATAGGGTGTGTGTAAGAAGTTGAGGGACAATGGAGTGAAGTCAATCACTCTTAATCCAAAAAAAGAAATCATGCCAAGCAATCCTGAACCTATCAAGCCTAGTCCCAAAGCTGGCAATAAGTATGGGAACTAGAATAGTAAAACAAATCACGCCTTGTTTTTAGTGAAAATTAAAACGCCATTTGGAAAGACTGTTTTTTTTAGCAATACGCAGCAGATAAAATATCGCTGGTTGTGTTTTCAATAACCGTACGAAAAAAAACCAAACTCTAAAAAAAGTTGATACCGTGTTTTCCAGGATTGTATGCGCTATTAGAGAGCACTTCGTAGAGATCCACATAAACAAGCTTGAGATCAAGCAGAGGATGCATCAAGCTCACCAAAACTAATTTTAGCTTTTCATTGAAACTAATGGCCACCTAGTTTTTGTTCTTCTACACATTCAGTTTTCCCGATCCTTCTGTTTATGGATAGCTTCATATTTAAAGCTCTCACTGCAGGAAAGAAACCCATTGCAGGGAGTCCAACTAACAATAGGTTGTTGGCACCCTTCCTATATATTTTATGCCACCATATTATATGAATACTCAGTTGAGAAATTGATTATTCAGATCGTTTCTCATAGAATAGAAGTAGGAGTCAATAGAGAAGCCCAAGACGAGAGGTATACATTCTTTTCGTGTGATATCCATGACCTACATGATATGCCATGGTAAAAATTTATAGCAACATCTTGTATCAATACACCGAGATCTTGTTCAATGAAATCCATGTAGAACTAATCATACAAAGAATACACAACTGTGTGGACCTTCAACATTTTTTTCTTAGAAGTTTAAAGCTACATTGAATAGAAAGTAAACCAAGCAAAGTCTTGATTTCTCTGTCAGTGAGGATTTCAAACCCTAAGCTAAACTGGTCATAATTTCTCTCTTACCCAGTGACTCATCGCTGACGCAGCGAGTGGCTAAACAAACAATAGAAGGCTAAGAGACTGGAAACTTGATCTCGACGTCACTGTAGTAACTTAGCAGGACCTCCACAACTTGAAATCATAGTGATGCGATTAACCTCGCATTATCCAAAAAATTCAAGTAGAATGACAGAACTCCAATTTGCAATTTTTTTTTACCTGGCGTTGATAGCTTAGCTTTCGTGATGTTGGAAAAAGGGGACTAACCCAGATTTCATGATAACAAATGTTACCAAAACAAGAATAAAAGTTAAGTTACAGGTATCAAAATTTTACAGCGAAGATAAACTTACCGCTTGGCATAAGTAAGTGGATGACAAAGTATGCTCTGTGATTCCAAGAGAACAAATGAGCCGGATGGATGGGCACAATAACTTAGACAAAATAATCAAATGCCAAGAATTCAATGTAACCACAATACTATAAGTGTATGCGGGCCTAAATGATACTTTGATCTGATTGCCTTCTTAGAGCCGTTGGATGTTAAATTAGTGGAATCCATGTTTGCACCGTCCTGGCTAAACTCACTGCCCCACCATTAAAAACATGCTATTAAAAATGCATACATGGTAATAATAATAACATTATAATTCAACATAACAGTGTTATGCACCCAACAATAAATGCCTTCTTTTAGATAAAACTTTCCAATGAACAACAATAAAAGCCCGTGACCACAGAATGGGATTCCAAGCCTGAGACGCAAACTAAGAAAGCCAAACTCGCGGGATGACATTTAAAACATGAGAAGAGATTGTGTCTCTTTAGACCAGCTATTTCGTCTTGACTTGTTCTCTCTGTTGTTTGATGATTGGAGATGGGGATTGAAAATGGTATTGTATATATTTCTGCTATTGTGAGAGGATACTATTCTGTATTTTGGATATGAGACTGAGTACTGTTTTTTAGCTGAGACTCTACTATCATGTATATATCCACCTTGTAACTTAAAAAATGTCATTTTTTATTTTAATAAATAACAAGAAAGTGATATTTTTTTATTGAAAAAAAACAAGAAAAAAGATATTTAAAATAACATTTAATGCACCGACCAAAAAAACCATATAAAATATAATGTTTGGAAGTCCAACAGCGTGAAGACTATACCTCGGCGCACCGCTAGATCCAGGGATATATAACCCGAGAAAGACGTCACCTAAACCAATTTCTATAGTTCCCTACTACGCAAGGACTAATAAATATGCATTAAGTGGCTGTGATTTCCTAACCTAATACAATACGAATCTTCAACAATTTCATTTCACACCATACACATTTGAATATATATAATATTTTGATATTTTAAAAATACAATAAATATTATTATCATTATAAATTATAAAAATAAAAAATAAAATTCTTCATCCATTTCATTTCAGATCATACACATTTGAATATATAGACAATATTTGAATATGTTTTAATATTTTTAAAATACAATAAATATTATTTTCATTATAAATTGATGATGATGATGATGATCGTTAAAGTCTAGTGAGACCAAACGAATTTGTTTTAAAATTGTATTCCTATGCTCAAAGAGCTTGAAGAGAAGCATCTCCACCTCACTATAATTTTGGCATGTTAAAAGGCTAGGAAGGTCGGTATTACAACAAAGGTTATGAAACCAAGATTTAATGTGGGTGTACGCAGGGCACTCTAATAGGAAGTGATTTTCATCATCAATGTTCATAATCTCATAGAGATGGTAGATCATTTCCACCCATGGTGTTTTAGGAACTGCCCAACGACCTATTTCACTAGTCTTGCACTGGTTCATCAAGTACCGCCATTCAAAGAATGGCTACTCAGTTCTAGACTGAGTTCCCCCAGTGCTTAGACTAGTTCCTCTTCCTGATAATTGACCAAGTGTCTCCATTCAAAGAATGGTTACTTAGCTCAAGGCCGAGTTCCCCCAGTGTTGGATTGGTTCCACATCTTGGTCCTTGACCGGATGTCCCCTTTCAAAAGAATGGCTACTTAGCTCAAGGCCGAGTTCTTCTAGTGCTGGACTGGTTCCACATCTTGGTCCTCGACCAGATGTCCCTGTTCAAAAGAATGGCTCTCGATTGTGCATAGGAAAAAATCAACACTCCTCAGTGAGAGAGGTATTCTCTGCCATGCCAAGCTTGTCACAGAAGTACACGAACTTCGTTGTTGTCAGAGGCTTGGTCAGATTATTTGCAATTTGTTCGTCTGTACGGATGTACTGTAGCTTTAGAGTGCCTCTATGAACTAGGTCTCTAATGAAATGACACTTCATTTCAATGTGCTTCGATCTATAGTGAAACCCCAGATTTTCTGAAAGCTTAGTGCAACTCTGATTATCACAATATATGATCATAGAGTCAAGCGTTCCACTGAACAGATCAGAGAGTAGTTTTCTAAGCCAAACTGCTTCCTTGCTAGCATCACTTGCAGCGATATACTCTGCTTTTGATGTACTCTGAGATATAGAGCCCTATTTCCTGCTCGACCAAGAGATTGATGCAGATCCCATACTGAAGCAATAACCAGAGGTACTTTTTCGGCCTACTGCACTGCCAGCCCAATTTGAGTCAGCGTATCCGGCTAACATTACTCCACTGCTGGAAGTATACCTGAGCCCATAATTGATAGTACCTCACACATATATGAGTACATGTTTGGCATCTACCCAGTGTATGTGCTTCGGATCGAACATGAACTGACTCAGAGCATTCATCGTGTAACAAATATCTGGTCTCATGTGTATGAGATACATTAGAGATCGAATGAGTTGCCGATACAAAGTAGACTCCACATCTTTTGAACTGGTGGTTGAGTCTCGCAACTTCTTCAAGTTGGTTGTCATAGGCACACTCATGGACTTGCAATCCTGCATCCCAAATATTTGCAAGATATCAACTGCATAATTCCCTTGTGTTGTCCGCCGATTGCACACCAGCAGCAGAAACTTTTCGAAAGCTGTCTCCTCACTTAGGAAAGTGGGAGAGGTGTGACCTTGGGGGCAAGCATAGAGCTAGGTACTATCACCTACTCCTAGCTCCTCCGTTTAGGCTAACTCCTAACGAAGTCAAGGGGGGTAGTCCATAAAAAAGAGTTTTCTATGGCTCAATGTTGTTAAAGTGTTTTTAATTGGTTACGGATGCGGATGGGTGTTGTTTAGGAGTTATTGTGATTAAATGTGTTTGTTTATTATGAATTCGACACATAAGACAAAGCAATCCACGTTCTATCAACAGAATTAAAAGATAAACAATAATTCAAAACTTTATAAATATGCATTCACAGATGGAAATTAAAATGTTCCAAAGACAAGTGATCCAGATATAATAATTATGCAAAGATTAAAAGACCAGTGCCTTTATGGAGTCAGAGCTCTGTAATGCTTTTAAGAAATTAACAGCAAGTCTTGAAATAAAGCTAGTGAATATTATGTTGTGCAAGTGCTCTTGGTATATTTTAAGTATTTTAAGCGATCTTGCTTATGGTGTCAGCGAAGGTTTTTCAAGAGTCGGGAGAATGTTCCAAGTTTAATATGTTGAAGACATGACAGCCCGCCCAGTATCCCAGGCTGGTATAGCGAAGATTGACCAGCTAGTTGAGAAGCTTAGAAAGAGGAGAGTTCCGACGCCTCTACTAAGAAGAACTTAAGAAATTCTCTACAACGTCAGTGCGTTGGTTATGGGGTTGAATTTTTATAATGTTTTGCTTGCAAGATTAAAAATCCAATGTCGTTTCTGGGTACTCCAATTTTGAAGTCGGTCAGAGCATACTCCAGCAAGGAGACAACGAAGTTAATTAATTATGGGGGAATGAGTTGCAAATTTTATTAAGTCGATTAATTAAAACTCTCCGACAGAGAGTGCTCTTGACCTTGTCTTATGACAAAGGTTCAAGAGACTTAGCTAATCTAAATGCCTAATGCAATGATATGCAAGTCTAACTATGCTCTCCGATAGAGAGTGCGCTTGGCTTGGGTTATGACAAGTTCAAGAGACTTAATTAATTAATTGATTAAAATTAAAAGAAAAATAAAGAACTAAACTACCCAAGAGTCTCTTTCAGGCTTTTTAGGCTCTAATCGGGAAAGCATGGGGATAAGTAAGATTATATAAAAAAAGTAAACAAACTTTGCATTAGCTAAGTAAATAAACAAAGAAACCTTTTTGTCTTTTTCTATTTTATGCAAGATGAAATAATCAGAAATAAACTATCTAACCTCAATGAAAAACACAACTCTAACAATTTGAAACTATTCTATCCTACTTTTAGCAAATTATGAAACAAAGCATGAAAATGAGAAGACGATACAAGCTTCCCCCAAATGGGAGAAGAGGGGTGTGGGAGCCGTAATCCCACTTGCTCTTTATTAATTTGTTTACAATGCTTTCCTTTGCTTCCCGTTTTTGCTTCTTTTCTTATTCCTGAAAGGCCTTTGGAGCAATATGTAGAAGGGGAAAAGAAGAAGAGGGAATTTATGGTTTTTTAGGGCTAGATTCTTCAGAATTTCACCAGCATTTTTGTTGTACCTGTCACGGAAGTAAAAAATCAGCAAGCATATATTGTTAAAGATGGTAGAAAAGACAATGCAAAAATAAAAATTTTAAAAAAAATTTGGAAAAAATTTTATACTTAGAAATTTTTTTGAACATTCACATGCAAAGCATAAATTTTCCCTAGATCCAATGAAAGAAACTAGATCTAGCAAAAGCCCTAAAAACATATTTGAATAATGAGTATTGAAACTTGGATCTATTTCATGAGCAAATGCAAAAATTTAAAAAGGGAAAGGTAGAGGTAGAAGTTTGAAGATGGAGCTTTGGAGTAAGATCTCCTTATGTTTTTTCTCTTGGACAAAGCCCAACTTTGTAGATCTTGAAAGACAACAGTGTTAGAAAAGTTCTTATGATGATGGAGATGAGATTGATGCAACTGAGCTCGCACCCTTCTCCAAACGGCAAGATCTGTTGAGACAATCAAACTCAAAACCTGGTGAGATCAAACAAAATAACTAGTATGCTATGAATATTAAACCATGATCAATACTTCATATAATTGAATACTTGTACTCATATAGGTTAAGATAAACTTTGCATAATAATCCAAATTGACAACTGCAAATGGAAGATCTTATGTTCTAACAATAGACTTCTAAAGCTAGTTATTTGATTCACCATATGAGTAACAAATTTAAAACAAGGAAAGAAATCACCTCATAAGATAGACATCCAGCAATGAGGAAACAATACCATAGACCTCCAAAGTCGAAAATATTTATTCAATAAAATAATGATTACATTTTTTGCAGAGTTTCTATGCCCAAACTTCCATCTTGTAGAGCTCAAAAGAGCCTCTACTTATACAAAAAGGAAAGAAAATAGGGCTCAAATCCCTAAATCCAGACTAAGAGTAACACCGAAGTAATTGAATGAGCTCGGCATGATGATTTGGAGTTGAACTGAGCTGCAACTGAGTGCTGGAGTAATGAGGGGGTGTGAGGTGGCTCCTCCTCCCTCGTAATGATCACCCAACCAATAGATAACCCACACTTCAACCCAAAACGGATTTGACAAAACAGGGCAAATTTTTGACTAATAGTTCAACTGCTACACTCCGATACTTGATCTAAAATTGACTGATATTGATTGGAATCATCATAAATGCTCCGTGCCATGTCATTTAGCCTTTTATTTTATTCAATTTGGTTTATTTTGGAGAGTTTTTTATTTTCTCCAAAATATTCATTTTTAATATTTTAATTAATAATTTCTCTATAAATGACTTTTTTCAGAAATTATTAATTATGAGGCTGAATGAACTTCTGAAACTTGGAGATAGCTGGTCGACTGATCATGAATGATTTTTTTCTTAAAGTTAGAGTCTTCAATCACTGAATTCGGGTTCCAGATGACTAACTTATTACAAATTGAATTTTTCCATTTAAATTATGGAAAAATTTAATTAAAAACTTAGGGAAAATTTAAAAATTAAAAAATTAAAATTTTGACGCGTCCGGTAAAAAAATTTCAATTTTTTTTTGAGGGTCATAGTGACTTAGGACATGACCATAGTCTATTCTAATAATGTCTAGTAGGTTTATATATACTCAGTTGGGCTCTAATAACCCCCCAAGGCCCATAATTCAAAATTGGGCATTTCAGCTTTGGAGGAAGCGGGAGAAAACCTCGTCAATTATACTCGGCTATAGGCAAAGCATAATTGTCAAGGGAAAAAAACTCACTAGAATACCTTAGTTGAAATTCTACGTCTTAGGAGACCGAACCACTCAAAACACCCTACTAGTACATTTTATTACAAACCCCGCCGGGCCATGGTCATAATTATTCAAAACAAAAACTGGCTATGCACAAAGGCGGATCATCTGATACAATGGAAACAAACATTTATCATGTTTGTAAAATGGCGGCTCCTCAGCTAATCCAACTAAGTGCAAAATTAATGGATAACACCTTGTGTTAGGAAGATCTTGCTTGGATTTTACCAGACCTCTAGGCCAAGAAAATAATGCATCAAACCAAGATGTAATGTTCTTTTTTTGATAAATAGGGAATTGATAGAGGACCTTTAACACCGGGAGCATATTAGGACAATTATTTAGTCAACAGTATAGTAAAGAGGGCCATTAGAGTTATTATCATAAAGCATGCAGGCCTTATTTCTTAAGTCTTAAAAACTCAACGAGAAATTAAAATTGCATGCATGCAAAAGTAAAGCGCAAACCCTAAAAGTGACATGCGAACCCTAAAAATACATGCTAAGCTATTTAAGAAGGATTATTGGACCAAAGAACATATGGATTATTATTTTATTTATTTTGGAGTATTTGAGCAGCAGCAGCAGTAGTTGGGGTTGAAGACAACGTCTTCAGCTAACGAGGGTTCGACAATGAAATATCTGCCCTAGTCTCCTTCAGGGTAGGCCATTCATGTCCACCATCAGCTTTCACCTTATTTTCATGTATCCAGTTGTCCAGCATTCCCAAGAAGACTATTTGCAGGATCACGTGTGCAGTCGGAGATTTCGCTGGAAAACCCCAAAGTATTCGCTAGGTCTTCGAATCCCAGTTCCTATTCTGCATAACAGCTTCATCTTCATCACCAGGATCGCTCCATTTCCTTCAGTGATTATTAGTCCTCAGTTTGCTCATCCAGAGCAATTATCAACAGATCTGTGCAACTGGGGGCGTGAGCACCAAACAGGAGGATCAATTCACTAGCTAGCTTAGAGGGGTCAAAAACTCGGTATGCACTGGTCATTCTCTCCGGCACAGGAAGATCTACACCCTGGCAAAATCTCAGCTACATCAGGAAACTCCTTCACCAAAAACGTCACCTTTAGCTAAGGAGAGGGTTTCTTGCTGCTGGGTGGTAACATCGGGAAGGAAGCATCATTATTACCTCACCAGTCCAACTCTGTATGCATGCATCTTATCTTTGGAGTATCATCAGCTTGATTACTAGTGGTAAGTGTTTACCTTCTTTCTGTAAATCTTTGCCCTAGTTTAGCTATAATTTACGGCCATTGGACCGACAACTTGCATGCAAATTTTTATTCAGTATTCTTACACATTTTGAGAGTACAAGTAAGCCCTAGAATAGTGAAACAGTAGAATATCAATATTTGGGATATTACAGTGGTATCAGAGCATGGTCCTTGCTAGCTGTGGGCACATAACAATTGAATAAAAGTGCATGTTGATGCATGCTTGTACATGCTAAAGCATGTCAGTGATATTGGTGAAGTGCATGTCGAAACAAAGATTTTTCTTTGCCAACTTGTGAGAACATGAAGACAATGAGAAGGATCTTGACTGAAAATTTGCAGAGGTTAGCAGCACTTCAACACTTGCCTCGATATTAGGAGTATCTAGCCTTAGGTGATGAGGTATGTGTAGTATTGTCCTTTTAAGATTATTACACCATCAAGTTTAGGAGCCAACCCAAGGATTTGGATGAGGATCTCCTTAAAGGCATAGTTGGAGGAGTGAAGAAAGATGAGCATGAAGTACAGGTTGTTGGTGAGCTTGATTTGGAGTTAACAGTACATGATGAGGATGTGCATGAGGAGATAACATTAGAGCCATCATGTGAGTCTAGCGACACAAGCACATTCGCTAATCAAATTGTCGACAAGTCATGTGATGAGTTGGAGTTGGTATACTCTTCATCACCTACATCAGGAGTCCGGACAGTTATGACCGACGAAATACATGAGGTGCAAGGAAATGAGCACATCAGTCGAGACAGTGGGCAGTCACACATGGAGGTTAGGGAGAGTTTATACATGCATGTAATGTCCTCGTCCTATTAGGCAACAAAACACCTGCTAACCTACTTAATCCCCATAGGTTCGAGCGGGTATAGCATAAGAGGGGATTGACTGTGGGAATTTGGTACTTAGAACAACTCATGACACACATTCAGTACTAAATTCAGCAGTAGGCTAAAAGAAGCCTTTTCTCTGTAGGCTTAAAATTCAACATCAAATTAGAATCGCATGCATGCAAAAGTAAAAGCACAAAACCTAAAAGTGACATGCGAGCCCTAAAAGCGCATAAGGATCTATTTAAGAAGGATGAGGGAGCCTAAAGAGTTCCTTTATGATTATTATTGATTTTGGAGCTCTTGATTAGCAGCATAGCGTGTGGCCACAACAATTGAGGTTGAAGACGACGTCTTCAACTAATGGGGTTTCAGCAGTGAGATATCTGCCCTAGTCTCATCCAAGGTAAACCATCCAGGTTCACCATTCACTCTTCAACTTATTCATCCAGTTGCAGTTATCCAGTATCCATCAGAGATTGTTTGTAGGGACATGTGTGCAGCCGTAGGGGGTTTTTAGCTGGAAAACCCCAAACCATTCGCTAGGTCTTTAAATCTCAGTTTATCTTCAGAATAATGGCACCATTCTCATCATCGGTATCATCCTCTAGTACCTGGTGATTATCAGATCTCGTCTTGCTCATCTGAAGCAGTTCTCAACAGTTTGGGGATCAGGGGGGTGTGAGCAGCTAAACCTCTAGATAAATTCACTAGCCTGCTTAGAGATCTCATAATTTTTGCATGTGTCAGGCATCCTCTCCGGCACGGGAAGACTACCACTCCTGCAAATTCTCAGCTTCAACAGACACCTACTTCATTGAAAACGTCACCCTTAGCTGATTTTGGGTTCATGCTGCTGGGGTATCACCGGAGGCAGAAAGCACCAGTTCATCACCAAATCATCTCTTGATGCATGCATATTCTCTCAAGAGCATTTTATCCAGCTTATCAGTGGTAAGTGTTACATTCTATCCCGCAGACCCTAACCCTAAATTCAGCTATAATATAGGGCAATTTTGCATGGTAGTTTTCATGCCTGACTATTTCAATAATTTTGCATAGAATTAGAAAATATCAGTATTTGGGATATTACAGTGGTATCAGAGCATGTTCCTTGCTAGCTGTGGGCTTGAACATGAGAAGTAGATGAATTCAAAAGATGACACTTTTGTAACCTATAAGAAAAGAAGGAGTAGGTACATAGAGGACTTTGAGGATATTCGACTAGAAGATACCAACTCAGACATGGACGCAACATGTATACACTCTGAGAGGGGAAAAGGAATGAGAGAAGATGAGGACAGCATGGAGTTTCGTAACCTAGTATCTGCATTGCAAGACTTAGCTGAAGGGAAAAAAGATGTACTTAATGCAATCAACAGATTATCAACGAAACCAAAACCAGGTAATAGCAGTACACCTCCTTCACCGGTAGATAGAGGGTCTGCAAGCAGCAGTGGGAAGGTTGCATACACCAATATACATAATACACCCCACATATATACCAGACCTTCCAACAGGCCTACTATGCCTCACTTCTGGGTAGATGCAGTAGGAGGTCCAGTCATGTAGGTAGAGCCTAGCGAACCCTTTGGGGCTTATTTGCAGGAATACAGGGACTTAGGGGATGAGTTTCATGCAGCCATGTCTTTTTTGGATTTTTGAAACATGAAGAGTAGGAACAGGCCCAGGAATTTCAACAAGGGATTCAATCATAACTATGATTTGCAGAAAACCTTGGGCAGGTTGACCATCCCAAACTTTGATGGGACTCGTAGAGGTTCAGCGAGGATATGGGTTCAGAAGTTGGATACCTGGACGGAGAGGCTCCCATTAAATCAGCTACACTCCATTAAATCAGCTACACTCCACCTGGACGGAGAGGCTCAGGAGTGGTGGTACCACAAATTAGTGACATTGGGTCACAGCACCATCCATTCCTATAGTGAGTTCACTTAGAAACTCATGGAGCGGTTCGACAGGAAAGATCCAGAAAAACATTTCAGAGAGTTGGCTCAACTCAAACAAACAGGTAGCGCTAAGGCCTTCATCTCAGAATTCCAAAGGATAGCAGTCATGGTAACAAATGTGTCAGAGAGCTAGTTGACGATGTTGTTTACTGAGGCCCTAACAGAGCCACTGCGGGGATGGGTGAAAGCCTACAAACTCCCCACTCTACAGGATGCCATTATTTGAGCCAGAGATCTCCAAGATTCAGTCCCGAAGAATAGGTTCCCTCTCAAAACTAACTTTCTAGTTAGGGACAAGGACAAGAAACCTTTCCAACAGGATTTTCCAAAGAAAACATGGCTAGACGAGGACATTAGGAAAGACTTGAGGCATAAGAAATTATGTTTTACTTGTCAGGAACCATGGGTTCCAGGACACAGGTGCACAGAAAAGGCCAAGGCTCACTACATCGAGGTATATTCAGATTGTGACAGGGAGGACTATGAGCAGGTGGCAACAGAAGAATTACGGGCAGCAGAGGAAGAGTCACTCCAAGGTGATACACCAGAGGGAGTTATTGCTATGTTATTTGGAGTACCTAGATTTCATACTCTCAGGGTCAGAGAAGTAGTACAGGGCCACAAAGTGGGAGTATTGGTTCATGGGGGAGCAACCAACAATTTCATTGATGCAGCTTGGGTAGCCAAGAGAGGTATTCCGATAGAGAACTTTGAGGGATTTACTGTAGCAGTAGCCAGAAACTCTAGCACGGAGTGCAACTATTGGATTCCAAAACTGAATGTCACCTTAGGCAACTACAAGATGACAGATTCATTTTATGTAGTGGATGTGGCAGATACACATGTAGTATTAGGCATACAATGGATTTATTCAATAGGGAAATATACTATAGACTACCGAGCAATGGAAATGGAATGCCAGGGGCCAGATGGAAAATAGGTAGTTGTGAGGGGCATGAACACTTATCCTCCAAAACTGGTTTCTTCACAGAGAATGGAGGCAGTACTCAGAAAGGATGACATAGAATGGGCTGCAGAATGTTTGGTCACCTTTAAGAAACCTCCAGAGAACAACACACATCACCCAGATGACATTCAGGCTTTATTACAGAAACATGAAAAAGTATTTCGGGACCTTCCAGTAGGAAGACCGCCAGACACGGGCTTTGAACACATCATTGAACTAGAGGAGGGGACACAGGTAGTCATCACCACTCCTTATCGGCATCCCAAAAGATATAAGGAATTACTGGAGCTTGGATACATTCGGCCCATCTCTAGCCCATTTGCATCATCAGTGGTCTTAGTCAAGAAAAAGGATGGCACACTGCGAATGTGCATCGATTACAAAGCACTCAACAAGAAGACCATCAAAAATAGGTATCCCATCCCTAGGATTGACGAACTCCTGGACGAGCTGCGAGGCGCCAAATACTTTTCAAAGATTGATCTTCGCTCGGGGTACCATCAGATCCAAGTAAGGGATCAAGACATTTCTAAAACGACTTTCTGTTGCCACTATGGTCACTATGAATTCCTGGTCATGCCTTTTGGACTTACCAATGTTCCAGCCACTTTTCGGTTATGCATGAACCATACTTTCAGAGCTCAGTTACATAATTTTTTGCTTAGTATTCTTTGATGACATCTTAATTTACAGCAAAACATGGGAGGAACATCTCAAACATCTGGACGAAGTATTGAGCATTATAGAAGAACACTCACTTTACACGAAGATGTCCAAGAGCGAATTTGGCATGAAGGAAATGTTGTATCTAGGGCACATAATCAGTGCAGAAGGGGTAAAGGTTGATATGGAGAAAATCCAAGCTATCAAGGATTGGCCCACACCAAAAACAGTCACAGAATTGAGAGGCTTCTTAGGCATTTGAACATATTACCGGAGGTATGTTAAGGGGTTCTCCCAATTCGCCCCAACCCTCACATATCTCACAAAGAAGGGAGCCTTCACCTGGACAGAATTAGCACAGAAAAATTTTAAGGAGATGAAAATCATCATGAGTTCTTTCCCAGTCTTAGCATTATCAGACTTCTCACAGCCATTTGTAGTAGAATGTGATGCCTCAAGGGAAGGGCTAGGAGCAGTATTGATGCAAAACCCTCACCCTATTGCATTTGAGAGCAGGAAACTGAAGAACTATGAGCGCCACTACTCCATATATCACAAGGAGATGCTAGCCATCTTACATGCTCTCACGAAATTCAGACAGTACCTGGTGGGCAGCAAGTTCAAAATCAAGACAGATCATAACAGCCTCAAGTAATTCTTGGAGCAGAAGGAGCTGAATGAGCGCCAACAGAAATGGGTCAGCAAAGTACAAGCCTACGATTTTGAGATAGAGTATGTGAAGGGTGAGAACAATATAATAGCTGATGCATTATCCAGACGACCTGCTTCAGTATCTCTCATGAGTATATCTACATATTGGAGGGCTCTTCTCTTAGTAGAGTACTCCAAAAATAAACTCGCTTGCGAATTATTGGATGGGTAGGTTCAGGATGACGGGTACAAAATTATCGATGACATCATCTTTTACAAGAACAGGATATACCTCATCCCAGAATCAACTTTAAGAAAGAAAATCATACAGGCGGCACATGACTCTTCACTATCAGGACATCAGGGTTTCTTGAAGACCTACAGGCATATCCAAGAGAGGTTCTCATGGAAGGGCCTCAAGGGGGAGGTTATGAAGCACGTGCAGGAATGTAGCATTTGTCAGCATAACAAGATTGAGCACATCCATCCAGCAGGGTTGCTTCAACCACTACCAATTCCGGAACAGATGTGGAAAAGTATCTCCATGGACTTCATTACAAGATTGCCCAAGGTCCAAGGGCGAGATTGCTTGTATGTCGTGGTTGGTTGACTGACCAAATTCGCCCATTTCTTTTCTATATCATCTGATTACTCCGCAGCCCAGGTAGCTGAGTTATTTTTCAGAGAGGTCTTCAGGTTACATGGGTTACCCAAGACCATTGTCAGTGATGGGGACAGTAGATTCATCGATGCCTTCTGGCAGGAGCTATTAGGTTAGTGGAAACTGAGCTTGATACCAGCACGAGCTATCATCCCCAGAGTGAGAGATAGACCGAGATGGTCAACAAGTGGATTAAAGGGTGTCTGAGGAACTATGTAGCAGGGCAGCAGGGAACCTGGATTAAATGGCTACACCTAGGGGAATATTGCTACAATACTACCTACCACATGTCTATTAGGATGACACCTTTTAAGGCATTATATGGCTATGAGGCCTTGGACTTTGTAGATGTAGCATTTGGAGACAGCGGGGCTCCTAAGGCAAATGATTGAATACAGGACAGTCAAGATATCCTTAAAATATTGAAAGAGAACTTACAGACAGCCCAAAATCAGTAGAATTTGTATGCAAACAGGAGTAGGGTTGAGCGGAGCTTTGAAGTAGGAGATCTGGTATACTTACGGCTCCAGCCCTACAGACAATCTTCACTTAAGAAGAAAGGAGCGAAAAAGTTAAAAACTCGCTTCTCCAGACCCTACAGAGTTATCAAAAAGGTGGGAGAGGTGGCGTATGAATTAGAACTGCCACAGGAGAGAAAAATTCACAATGTATTCCATGTGTCCAACCTGAAAAGGACCATTGGACAACACATTGCTCCATCAATAGAGTTACCTCCCTTAGATGATGAGGGACTATTGGTATTGATTCCAGAACGAATCGTACAGACTCGAGAAAGAAGACTCAAGAACCGAGTGATTAGAGAATACTTGGTCCAATGGAAAGAATTACCTCCAGAGGATGCCACATGGGAAGGAGAACAGGTATTGTAGCATCCTAGTTTGCAGTTGCTTGAGTACAAGTAATCTCAAGCAGGGAGGATTGTAATGTCCTCATCCAATTAGGCAACAAAACACCCACTAACCTACTTAATCCCCATAGGTTCGAGCGGGTACAACATAAGAGGGGATTGACTGAGGACATTTGGTACTTAGAACAACTTGGGACACACATTCAATACGAAAGTCAGCAGTAGGCTAAAAGAAGCCTTTTCTCTTTACGCTTAAAAGTCAACATCAAATTAGAATCGCATGCATGCAAAAGTAAAAGCACAAACCCTAAAAGTGACATGCAAACCCTAAAAGCGCATAAGGATCTATTTA
>LPNX010031810.1:17123-35764 GCA_001517045.1 Pseudotsuga menziesii
ACTTGATGGTTATTATTGATTTTGGAGCTCTTGATTAGTAGCACAACGTACGGCCACAACAGTTGAAGTTGAAGACGACGTCTTCAGCTAACGGGGTTTCAGCAGTGAGATATCTTTCGTAGTCTCATCCAGGGTAAACCATCTAAGTTCACCATTCGGTCTTCAACTTATTCATCCAGTTGCAGTTATCCAGTATCCATTAGAGATTGTTTGCAGGGACACGTGTGCAGCCGTAGGGGGGTTTTTAGCTGGAAAACCCCAAATCATTCGCTGGGTCCTTAGGTCTCAGTTTTATCTTCAGAATACTGGCACCATTCTCATCATCGGTATCATCCTCCAGTACCCGGTGATTATCAGATCTTGTCTTGCTCATTCGAAGCAGTTCTCAGCAGTTTGGGGATCAGGGGGGCGTGAGCAGCTAAACCTACAGATCAATTCGCTAGCCTGCTTAGAGATCTCAGAATTTCTGCATGTGTCAGGAATCTTCTTCGGCACAGGAAGAATACCACTCCTACAAATTCTCAACTTCAACAGACACCTCCTTCACTGAAAACGTCACCCTTAGCTAATTTTGGGTTCATGTTGTTTGGGTATCACCGGAGGCAGAAAGCACCAGTTCATCACCAGATCAGCTCTTGATGCATGCATATTCTCTCAGGATCATTTTATCCGGCTTATCAGTGGTAAGTGTTACATTCTATCCTCCAAACCCTAACCCTAAATTCAGCTATAATATAGAGCAATTTTGCATGGCAGTTTGCAAGCCTGGCTATTTCAGTAATTTTGCATAGAATTAGAAAATATCAGTATTTTGGATATTACAATGCATGAGATAAAGCTTCCAGATGATAGTCACCGAAAGAAAATTGAACGTGTTAAAGAAAGCATTCTAGCAATGAAAGAGAGGACCAAGATACTCCGAGACACCATAGTACAATGAGATGTTGAGCTTACAGTTCTTCAAGTTGTATGTACCGAGTCAGCGGTGAGGATTTCTAGTATTGAAGAGCAGTTGGATTCCTTCATGGGGTAGCAAAAGAAACATACTATTGCATTTCAAAGCAGTCCTCTTCAAGACTACATAGAGAAGGCTTGCAGTAGCTTGATTCCACATTTTCATAATGGTGGATGGATTTTACAGGTTGGCCAGGATCGAGAAATTGGGAAGCAGTATATGAGCATTCCAGTTGAAATCAGAAGGACAGAATGTCAGCTTGGTAGGATTATTCCTTGTGATGGTGCTTATGGACAAGGTACTTTTTGGGGGTTGGATGAGAGAGAGATTAAGAGTTGGTGTCCTATTGAGTGGGCGATTCTTGGGAAGACATTCCTAGTCAGGGGTATAGTCCCACAAGAGCCTTGGGATATTTGGGATGAAAGATGCACAAGTTTGCATTGGGATCCAGGTGGGAGACCTTATGAGGGATGGATACAATGTTTACTGATGGGGTTACGTGGGAGTCTACAAGATGCTCCTTGTGTCGATACTATGCAGGGTAGCGGTGGATGCATTTTGACCTCTGCAATTCTCAGATTGATTTGGGACCCTGGGATTACAGTGCCTAACAGTTTGGTGATTGCTAGAGGATGCTTTCAAGAGGTATCTTGTGATGGTACCTCGTTTACACCGTGGTTAGTTACTCTACTTATAGGAGGCTTCCATGGGATATCTTGTGATGGCACTGTGCAGTGCAGTGCTTTGAGTAGAGGGTGCGACAGATCTCCTAGGATAATTTGGGACCCTAGGATCATCCTCCAATTCAGTTGGTTTAGTTTGATTAATTGTGGAGTTGCGTTGGCATTGCTTGAGGACAAGCAATCTTTGGCGAGGGAGGACTGTAATGTTCTTTTTTTTATAAATAGGGAATTGACCGAGGACCTTTAATACCGAGAGCATATTAGGACAATTATTCAGTCATCAGTATAGTAAAGAGGGCCATCAGAGTTATTATCATAAAGCATGCGAAGCATGCAAGCCTTATTTCTTAAGTATTAAAAAGTCAACGAGAAATTAGAATTGCATGCATGCAAAAGTAAAGCACAAACCCTAGAAGTGACATGCAAACCCTAAAAGTACATGCTAATCTATTTAAGAAGGGTTATTGGACCAAAGAACATATGGATTATTATTATTGTTGATTTTGGAGTATTTGAGCAGTAGCAACACGGTGTGTAGGAGCAGCAGTTGGGATTGAAGACAACGTCTTCAGCTAACGAGGGTTCGGCAATGAAATATCTGCCTTAGTCTCCTTTAGGGTAGGCCATTCAGGTCCACCATCAGCTTTCACCTTATTCGTTTATATCTAGTTATCCAACATTCCCAGGAAGACTATTTGCAAGTTCACGTGCAGCCGAGGATTTAGCTGGAAAACCCCAAAGTATTCACTGGGTCTCTAAATCCCATTTGTCTTCCGCATAACAGCTTCATCTTCATCAGGAGAGTCACTCCACTGCCTTGAATGATTACCAGTCCTCAATTTTCTCATCCAGAGTATTTATCAACAGATCTATGCAGCTGGGGGCGTGAGCACCAAACAGGAGGATCAATTCGCTAGCCAGCTTAGAGGGGTCAAAAACTCTGCATGCACCAATCATTCTCTCTGGCATGAGAAGATCTACACCCCAGAAAAATCTCAGCTCTATCAGGTAACTCCTTCACCATAAACGTCACCTTTAGCTGAGGAGAGGGTTTCTTGCTGTTGGGCGGTAACACCAGGAAGGAAGCATCATTACCTCACCAGTACAACTCTATATGCATGCATCTTATCTCTGGAGTATTGTCAATTTGATTACCAGTGGTAAGTGTTTACCTTCTTTCTGTAAATATTTTCCCTAGTTTAGCTATAATTTAGGGCCATTGGCCCGACACCTTGCATGCCAAATTTTATTCAGTATTCTTGCACATTTTGAGAGTACAAGTAAGCCCTAGAATAATGAAACATTAGAATATCAGTATTTGGGATATTACACAAGATCCTTCATTTCAAATTCAGAGGTGAGCTCCCTCTGACACCGAGCTATCAGTTGTTCCTCACTTGTAAGGAACAAGTCATCCACATATAGGGCAAGGATAAAAATATGGTTATGATAGTCTGTTAGCTTGCTGCTTCTTTGTATATGGAAGGTTTAGCATTGATAAGCTAACTCATAAGGCCTGAATACTCCTTTGGCCTTATGCTTTCTTTGAAAGTCCTGGGAGGAGCTTTATGCTTCTCAGCTTCTTGTATCGTTTCTCAGTACCAGGCAGGTCTCCTTTTCGAAGGAGGTGCCTCAAGTAGTTCTCCTGGAGGACCTTCAGGTTCCTTAGGTACATCTGGAATTTGAGTTTCAAATTAGTCTTCCTCCCTCCGAACTTCTGAATTTGGGATCTCAGAAGGACGTTCTTCAACTTCCTTTAGAAGCTTTCTTTTTATTCGGGAATTGTCTTCAAACTCATTAGTGATCCGGGAGGATCTAAAAAGGCCAATTTTCAAAATCATCATATTGCAACAAAAATGGTACCATGTCGAAGATCTCATCAATCCGATTCCAACGGTGCAAACGACGTGTCAAATGAACTCCGGATGCAAAAGATATTGCGTTTTGAAGTTTGGCCCCAATAGGGAAAATTTTGGCTGAAGTGCCACATGGCACTCCCTCAAGCTGCCATGTGGTAGTCAAAAAGTGCATTCTAATGACATGGCATGATAATGTGTCATGATGATGTGGCATGCTGACATGGCATGATGATGTGGCATGCTGACATGGCATGATGACTAGCATGCATGCATTTGTGCTTGAAATGAGTTTTAGGACATTCATGCATTTACTCATGAGAAATTGTAAAATGATTAATATTTGAAGTGAGTGGAAAAATTACTCACATATTACTCATTTATTTTATTCCTTTAGTTGTTATGAAGTTAATGCATAGTTGTAACAAAAAACAAAGATGCCATATTTGTAAAGAAGTTGTAACAAGTTGGTTTATGGTTGAAAAACCAACATGCTATTTTAAAAAGGGATTTTGTTATGTAATGGATTATTGTTGGATTTTGTAAATGTCATTATGGGAAAGTAACTAAATGTGAAAACCCATGGGCATGTGGGCATGAACCATATTTTTGGTTTATGTTCAAAAGCCAAACCAATTTGTAACTAATCCCAATTTGGAGAATCACATGTATCATGCCACCAAGAGTAGCTTCTCCTATTTAAGCACTTGTCATGTGCATTTGAAGGGAGCTCAAGTTTGGAGAGATGTAGCCCATAGAGGAAGCAAGCATCTGAGAGGCCCCATTGGGGGTCTCCATTGGAGAAGCTCATGGAGAGGCTCCAACCTTTTAGTTCCAGCTCAGAGAGCAAGCATGGCTCCATCATGTTCGAAGGTGATCCAACGTAGGAGACAAAGAAGCAGAGTCAGTTAGAGGAGGCAACATTTCAATTTGCATTTGAAGGCAAGTAGCGACCATCTACACTCTCATCCTGAAGGACAAAGGTGAAGGGATTGGTTGGTAAGAGTGTGACTTTGGTTTTATTGATGCACTTGTCATGCAAACATATTGTCGTCTATTGAGACTATCCTGCAGAAGATCGTGTGGCGTAGCTCGAGGTTCGTGGCTCGTAGAGTCAGTTGAAAGAGTGCGATTTGCAACATTATGCAAGTCTTTGATTCGCTCAAGGTTCGTGGCTTGTAGAGTCAGTTGAAAGAGTGTGATTGGCCACATTGGGAAAATATATTCATGTCCAAGTTTGGCAACTTCTCGAGACAAAGGAGGCAGGCATTTGCTTGCTTGATTTATGCAGTCTTCGATTGAGTCCTATAGCTTGTGCACTTATGTGACCCATCAGAGGCAATTATGGTGTGGCAGTAGAGATGAACAGATGGTGAAGACTCTGCAGGTGAATCCGTTGTGATGTATCTTATTTATTTGTGCATCTTTGCAATGGATTGGTCACTCTCTTTTGGAGTAGGCCCGGAGACGTAGCCAGGAGATCTGGTGAACTCCGTAATCAAATCGTGTCCCTAATGTGCTTGAATGATTTTTCATTTTCATGTGGATGATTCTATGTTACACACTTATATTATGCTCATGTTCACTTGTACTAATGTCAGAAAAATGATCCTATTGGTCCCGATTGTTTCGAGCGGGTTCGATGACTTTTCGGGCTCGCCCCCGGGATCAGATCAATTAGACTCCTACTCACCTCCGTTATCTGAGCTTCCTGTCTGATTTTCAATTAGAGCCTTGAACTCTTTGAACTTGTCAAAAGTTTCACTCTTGAGTTTGAGAAGGTAAATCCAAGATTTTTGAGAATGATCATCTATGAATAAAACATAGTACAAGCACCCACTGAAGGAGGGTGTTGACATAGGCCCACAAATGTTAAAGTGAATCAAATCCAATAATCCTTTAGATCTATTCTTGCTTCTGGAGAAGGGTTTCTTAGTGTTCTTACCTAGAGCACAACCCTTGCAAACACCATCATGTTTAGGAGAAATCTCTGGCAGACCTGTAACCATTTTCTGAAGGCCTGGAAGAGGTGTATAGTGAAGGTGTCCAACCTCTGATGCCACAACTCACATGGTTCAACTGTGTGATGAACCAAGGATAGTGTGGAATTTCTGGAAGCCTTATAAAGACATCCCTTGCGCACCCCAATCTGTACAGCTGAGCTTAGCTTCTCATTCTTTGCCCATAGTAGGACCATCTTGTCCATGAAGAGGACTCTGTAGCCCTTGTCTTCTAAGCCAACAATGGAGAGAAGGTTTTTCTTCAAACCAGGAACATATAAAACATCATCAATATGTAAAACCATGCCTGAATCAAGTTGAAGAGAGGTTGAGCCAACTCCTTCAATCTTGTAAGTGGAGTCATCTCCAAGTTCCACTTGGGTAGTAAACTTCTTTCTGTAGTTGGTGAGTGCTCCACGATTACCTGTCATATGTCTGGAGGCACCATTATCTACTAACCAAGAGTTATCACTATCAGTGATGGATCCAGAAAGAGTAGAAATCAGGTAATATTCCCTTCTAGGTTCATCTTCTTTGGTAGCCTTGGTATTCTTATTCTTCTTGGGTTCTTGTTCTTCTTCTGCATCAGAGACTTGGAACCTCCTTTTGAACTTCCTCTTGGGCTGCCTGCAATCCTTAACAAAGTGCCCAATCTTATGACAACTATAGCACTCTAATTTTGAAACATCAATGTGCTTACCTTGTGGTTTCTTTCCCTTCTTTTTCTGAGGGGAGGGTTTCTTGGATTTCCTTGTCTTAGCTGTAAGAGCAAGATTTCCTTCCTTGGTGCCAGGTGCCTTGTTTTGAACTCTTCCTTCTTCTTCCAAGCAGTCATGCCAAATTCTATCAAAGTTTTGCTGATTTTCACGTCCATTAACTCATGCCAGGAAGGTTTCCCAAGAATTTGGAAGACCATCGAATACAGTCTGTACAATATCATTATCATCCACAGTAATACCAATAGCAGTAAGTTGGTCTCTTACCTATGCAATCTTTGTGAAGAAGGGCCCCAACTCCTTCATCCTTGTTCATCTTCTATGTTCGAAGTCTTTTCTTCAAAACTCTCTTCTGACTAGGTGCCTTCTTCTCATACAAGTTCATCATGGTGTCAAAGAATTCTTTGACGATCTTCAATGGTGTGATGGTGGCCATCAAGGCTTCCTTGAATAAATCATAGATGATCCTTATAGCCTTAGATTGCTTCTTCTTGAAAACAATTCTACCAGCATTAGATGTTGGTTCTTCTATAGTGTTGAAGACCAAGTCATCGAGGTCATTTTTCTCTAGGATGGTTGTGTCCCTAGCTTTCCAAGGGTTGTAATTTGCTGAACCTTCAAGCTTATCTTACGGTCTGAAAGTGTTGGTGGCCATCTCTGCTTCACAAGTCAATTATCTAAATCTGCAAATTGTCCCAAGGTCTATGAAGACAACAATAATCTACTCTCTTACTGAGTCTTCACATGCAAAACTCTGATACCATGTTGAATTTTAGCATTAGCATGTATTCTTTAAAATTTTGCAGACTGTAAGATAACAATAAGACAAGTGCAATAGATAAATCAAGACATCACACATATGAACACAAGATGGTTTTTATAGGGAAACCTTTAAAGGACAAAACCCCCAAAAGCATTAATAATTCATCTCTTAAATGAGATGATTGAGTTTGTAGTAGAAATAATAGATCTCAGAATTCTGAGATGGATGTTCTTCAAAAGTTGTCAACCCTAACAGGCTTGAACAAGTTCAACTCTAATTGACCAAACTTTTCACAAGACAAGAATTTCTCAGTAAATGCAAACTAGGGTTTGCTGCCCAGAATTTATGCCTGAAAGTCTTTCTTCTTTGTTGTCCGAGCTGCTCGTGAATATTTGTTGTTTCCCAAGAGTTGCCCGAGTCTATCCTTTACTCTTCTCAAAGCTTTAAAGTTGTTTCCCAGATGGTATAGGGATGCCCGAGATCAATTGAGGCCTGCCCGAATTCTTCCCAGACTGTAAATGGCTGCCTGAGATCAAATCTGGCATGCCCAAATTCTGCCTGAACTGTCTATGACAAACTGAGCTCCCTGTGGCTGCCCAACCTGAGTAGTGGGCTTCCCAAACTATGTAGTGACTGCCTGTTATCCACTAATTTTGCACTTAGTTGGATTAGCTGAGGAGCTGCCATTTTACAAACATGATAAATGTTTGTTTCCAGTGTATCAGATGATCCGCCTTTGTGCCTAGCTAGTTTTTGTTTTGAATAATTATGACCATAGCCATGCGGTGTTTGTAATAAAATGTGTTAGTAGGGTGTTTTGAGTGGTTCGGTCTCCTAAGACGTAGAATTTCAACTAAGGTATTCCAGGGAGATTTTTGCCCTTGAAAATTATGCTTTGCCTATAGCCGAGTATAATTGACGAGGTTTTCTCCTGCTTCCTCCAAAGCTGGAATGCCCGATTTTGAATTTTGGGCCTTGGGGGGGTTATTAGAGCCCAACTAAGTATGTATAAACCTACTAGACATTATTAGAATAGACTATGGTCATGTCCTAAGTCACTAGGACCCTCAAAAAAAATTCTGAAAATATTTTACCGGACGCGTCAAATTTTTTAATTTTTTAATTTTTCCCAAGTTTTTAATTAAATTTTTCCATGATTTAAATGGAAAAATTCAATTTGTAATAAGTCAGCCATTCAGGGTCCATTTTCAGTGATTGAAGGCTCTAACCTTAAGCCTAAAATCATTCATGATTAGTCAGCCAGCTAGCACCAAGTTTCAGATCATCATTCAGCCTCATAACGTATAATTTCTCAAAAAATTCAGTTTTGGGGAAATTATTGATTAAATAATAAAAATGATTATTTTGGAGAAAATCCAAATCTCTCCAAATTAATCTGAATTCAGCGAAATGAAATGCAGAATGACATGGCATTGGGCATTAATAATGATTGGAGTTAACAGAACTCAGCTTTAGTCAACATTCAATGAGCATTGAGTCCTCATCCACTTGGCCAATTCGCCTCCTTCAGTGATGACCACGCTTGGGTGAGTTGGAGCTTGCTCATTGGATTGGTGTTTTGATCGAGGTTGAACTAAGACATGTATTGATTGATTGCTAGGTATGGGCTCCTCCTTACCTAGCTCTGAGCCTCTCCAAGCCTTCGCGCCTACCTCCCTAACCTAAAACGTGTGCTCTTCTCCTCCTTCATGCCCCAGCCTTGGAGACTCACGTTTTTTATGAGGGTGAGCTCATATGGCATGGGATTTGGTTGGTTAGGGTTGGAGTGGGGGTGCCTTGCCTAGGTGGAGGCCTCCCCTCACTCTTAACTCTTCATCTTAGGTTTTGGCTCATTCACATTGTTGGATGATTAGGTTTTGCACCCTCCCTGCATGGTGTTGTGTTAGGGTTTTGAGCTTTCTCTCATTGTATAAATAGAGGCTCCTTTAGCTCTATTCGGATGGAACTTTTGTGCTGGAGTTAATCTGTAAAAATTGTATTAACCTTTGCTTGTATTTAATTAATAAGAATGTTGACTTTGGAGGTCCATCTATCTTTGCATGCGGTGAATGTTTCGTGGTTGAGGTGATACTGCTTCTAACCCATTACTCTTTTTTTACTTGAATGAGATCAATTTATTTGTTAAGCTCAAGAGGGCCACTGTTGGCACAGTAGAGTAGTTGTTTGTAGTTTCAAATCAACTATTTATGCAAAGTAGGTTAGAATCTTGATGAATATAAGTAGTTAGTTATACGTAATATTGATCTTGATTGAACTATCTTAGCATACTTTTCATGTATATGATCTCACTTGTATCTGAGTTTTGGTATTAGCAGGGTTCACAGGTTGAAGAAGGGTGCGAGTTCATCTACATATAGCCCAAGCTTCAAGCAACTGGTTATTTAACACTTTGTGATTGCAAGGCCTACAAGGGTCGTGTTCTTCTCATTCGAAAGAAAGCCGGAGTCTTCCTACATCCCTTGTGTTCCATCCACAAGAAACTTCTTTCTCTACCCTTCTCTTTAAAATTTTGCATTGCTCATGAAATAGATCCAAGCTTTCAATACTCCTTATTCAGATATGTTTTTAGGGCTTTGTTAGATCTAGTTTCTTTCATTAGATCTAGGGAAAATTTGTGCTTTACATGCAAAATTTCAAATTTTTTTCTAAGTATAAATTTTTCCTGAAATTTTTTATTTTTGCATTGTCTTTCCTACCATCTTTTAGTAATATATGCTTGCTGATTTTTTACTTTTGTGACAGGTACATCGGAAATGGGGCGAAATTTTTAAGAAACAAGCCTAAAAAGACCCATAAATTCCCTTTTCTTCTTTCCCCTTTCTACAACTTGCTCCAAAGGCCTTCCAGGAATAAAAACAGAAGCAAAAAAGGCATCAAAGGAAAGCATTGTAAACAAATTAATAAAGAGCAAGTGGGATTACGGCTCCCACACCCCTCTTCCCCCATCTGGGGGAAGCTTTTATCGTCTCGTCATTTTCATGCTTTGTTTCATAATTTGTTAAAAGTAGAATATGATAGAATAGTTTCAAATTGTCAGAGTTTTGTTTTTCATTGAAGTTAGATAGTTTATTTCTGAAAAGTCAATCTTGCATAAAAATAAAAAAGATAAAAAAGTTCCCTTATTTATTCGCTTAGCTAGTTCAAAGTTTTGCTTACCTTTTTTATATAATATTGCAATTTTTTTTTTTAAATTACCAAAATCTCTTGAATCTGACTGTGTGGATCAAGAGTGCTATCTATTGGAGAGTTGCTTTGCTTTTGTTTTCTTTTGTTTCATTTTACTTACCCCCATGCTCTCCCGATTAGGGCCTAAAAAACCTGAAAGAGACTCTTGGGTAGTTTAGCTTTTTTCTTAAGTTTAATCAATTAATTGCTAAAGTCTTTTGAACTTGCCATAACCCAAGTCAAGAGCACTCTCTATTGGAGAGCATAGTTAGTTTTGCATCTTCCTTGCATTAGGCATATAGAATAGCTAAGTCTCTTGAACCTTTGTCATAAGACAAGGTCAAGAGCGCTCTCTGTCGGAGAGTTCTAATTAATCTACTTAATAAAATCTTGCAACTCGCATTCCCATAATTAATTAACTTCATTGATTCTCCTTCACCTAGTATGCTCTGCTGACTTTCAAGTTGGGCTCGTACTCAGAACGATGAATGGACTTGCTAAGTTCGCATAAGAAAAACATAATAAAACTTAAAGCCATAACCAACGCACCGGCGTTGTAGAAAATTTCATAATTTTTTCTTAGGAGGGGCGCCGGAACTCCCCACTGTCTAAGCTTCTCAGCTAGCTGGTCAATCTTCGCGATACCAGCTTGGGATACTGGGCGGGACGTCATGTCTCCAATGGATTAACTTAGAACATTTTCCCGGCTATTGAAAACCTTTTGCTGAAACCATAAGCAAGATCATTTAAAACACTTAAAATATACCAAGAGCACTTGCACAACATTACATCCACTAGCTTTATTTCAGGACTTGGTTTTATTTCTTAAAGCATTGTAGATCTTTGACTCCATAAAGGCACTGATCTATTAATCTATGCGTGATTATTACATCCGGATCACTTGTCTTTGGCATATTTAAATCTTTATCTGTGAATGCATCTTTATCTTATAAAGTCTTGATATATTGTTCATCTTTTAATTCAGTGCAGCAACGTGGATTGTTTTTTTTTCTTGTGCTTGAAATTCATAATTTTAATCATTTTAATCACAATAACTCCTAAACAACACCCATAAGTATCCGTAACCAATAAAAACACTTTAACAACTTAAGAGACATCGAAACTCTTTTATAGGGACTACCTCCCTTGGATTCATTAGGAGTTAGCCTAAACTGAGGAACTAGGAGTAGGTGACAGTACCTAGCTCTATGCTTGCCCCCAAGGTCACACCTCTCCCACTTTCCTAAGTGAGGAGACAACTTTCGGAAAGTTTCTGCTACTAGTGTGCAATCGACGGACAACATTGCCCAAAAAAATACTTCTTTGGCTGCCCGGATTTGGAAAAGGCTTGTCCTGCAGCTTCCCGAACCACTTTTGTGGTAGCCTGTGAGGAGGGTCGGTTTGCCCATAACTGCTGAGAGTTGCCTATATATACTGTGGGTTGCCCGAGTTATGTTATTGGGCTATATGCATGCACGAGATGAGAAGTAACAAGTCTGATATCTGCCCGGAGATGAAGATGAGGTTGCCCGTGAAGAAACAACGCTGCCCGGATGTCAAGACAGGTTGCCCACATGTCAAGACAGGGTGCCTGAAATCTTTTCTGAGCTACTCAGATTTCCGCGAGATTGCTCGGATCTCCACCATACTACTCAGATCTTTTCTGTGGTGCACGGATGTGGAGCAAGCTGCCCGAGCCTTACACAGACCTTTGCGAATGGTGGAGAGGTCTGTTCCTGATGTCCGGATGTGTAGCAGCTTGTTTGAGTTAGGGTTAGGGCTTCTCGTGAAGAGCCTTAACCTTGCTTCTGTTGGTCGTGACTGAAGTAAGGGGTACCCTAGCATATTAGGGTATTATCTGTTCACCTGTGCATAAAGGAGTGATGCCCTAGTTGTAGGGTTACTGCTATAGAACTAAGAATGAAGATGCCCTAGCTAGAAACCTCCATGCTAGGGCATAAGCAAGACTGAGTTCTGTTCTCTCTCTAAGACCAGCGGAAATCATAAGGAGCAGCTCAACGTTGAAGTGTTGTGTGTGTCCAAAATGAATTGGAGTTGAACTTCTTTTATAGCCTTTTAGTTACTTGGATGTGGGCCTTTCAATTAAGAATAAAATAATAGTATTTTATTCTTTTACTCTTTTGACTTTTATATATAAGGTACTAATGAACTTATGTATTTTTTCACTTTGACTTCTTAGAGGTCCAAAGGTCCTTATGTATTTTCGACTTTTACCTTTTTGTCTTCTTCAAGTGACCTGTGGTCCATGCAAATGGTCATAGGGGTCCTTCATACCCACTCAAAGTACATCATCATAAATAGAGAGAATTACTAATGCTTTTATTTCAAACTCCTTGTGCCACCAAGATCAGATACTAGGTGTCTTAACCAGGGGTAGCTAATCCCTGGAGAAGATCACAAAGCCCATAGATCGAGGGTAGGAGTGCCACAAAGCCCTAGTACTTATAGCGATGTCCCGGTAACTGACGAGGTGCCTCAGCTCTACGCTTCATCATTTGACTCAAGGTCAAATACTTGGTAAGTAACCAAGCACCTCCATTCTCTCTTAGAATGGCCCTCTACCCTAGGCTGAGTCCCCCAGTCCTGGATTGGTTCATCAGGTACCTCCATTCAAAGAATGGCTACTCAATTCTAGACTGAGTTCCCCCAGTGCTTAGACTAGTTCCTCTTCCTGGTAACTGACCAGGTGCCTCCATTCAAAGAATGGCTACTTAGCTCAAGGCTGAGTTCCCTTAGTGTTGGATTGGTTCCACATCTTGGTCTTTATTGGATGTCCCCATTCAAAAGAATGGATACTCAGCTCAAGGCTGAGTTCCCCCAGTGTTGGACTGGTTCTACATCTTGGTCCTTGACTAGATGTCCCCATTCAAAAGAATGGCTCTTGATGTTGCATAGGAAAAAATCAACAGACCTCACTAGTAATACTACAAATTCAAGGACATGTGCTCTTTCTATTGCTTAGTAAGCCTAGTTCTCATGTAATTAAGTTATTAAACAATATGTAATCGATCCTGCTTCTAAGTTAGATAGTTATAGAAGCTTAGCAAAGCTTAGTGCAAAGTTTTTAAGGTTCGATAGACCAAAATTGGTATAAATGGATGTTAATAACTTCCATCTCCATCATCAACATAAACATAAACATAACAGATAACCATATCACTTATCTACAACCACCACACATCAACTCAAACACTAACAGATTAGATCTATACATGAGAAGACCGTTTCAATTTGGTTCGAACACGACCGGATCCACACTCAAATGTAACATTTTTTACTTAGTAGATTTGTAAATTCACAGTTGGTGCAAGTTGGTGCAAACATAGCAGGTTTTTTTTAACCTTGGCTTCAACACTCGAAAAAACAATGGCTTGGCCCCTCCATTAGGTCTCTTATCCACCAAAGAAACCATATTTCTTAGTTTCCCAATCAAACACACGAATTGCAGTCATCTTTAAACAGGTTGCAATTGTTTTGCAAGGGATCAATGTAGGCCAAGAACACTCAAAATATTGACGCATCCATAAGGTATCTTCAATAACCTATTTGCCTTGGCATTCCCTTTTCCTTCACCTTATTCGGAAGGGAAAAATCACTCCAATGGCTTCATCAGTCACTCAACCTTTTCCTTCCACTTAGCAACCGACCTGCCTGACTTTCGAGCTCTCCCGCCAACCCCTCCCATCTTCGTTGCTATGCCCATCTACGACTCCCAGTTGGTCTCAATCAGGTACCATCCATCACACGAAGGTTTACAACCTTTTGGAAGTAGCTCTTCTTTCTACTCCTCTGCTTACAAATAGAGGCGGAGTCTCAGGGTGGGTGTTGGAGTCTCAGGGTGGGTGTTTACAACACCCACAAGAAATATTTACGTCGAAGACGTTCTTCTCAGAGGTCGGTTTTTGGCCACCGTGACAAGATTGGCCGTTGCTTCATCGAATAAAAAAATGCCACGTTTTTGCTGCTTTCTGCAATTAAAAATCGCCACGTCTCTCCACTTCTGGCTAGGAAAACTACCGCCGAACTCTTTCAATTGAGATATTGTCCATTTTTTGCGGATAAAGTTTCCAATCACGAAATAAATATTGGTCTTGCTCGTCGTGACTTCATAGAGTCGAACGATGTTGTGGAGTCGGACCAATCTCATAACTGAGACTTCTCGTTTGATCTGCTCAATCATGTCGACTTTGAGAATTTTGTCCTTGTCCATGGCTTTAATGGCTAAGCTCTCACCTGTCTTCAGATTTCTCGCGTAGTAGACCCTGGCGAACGTCCCGTGGCCAAACAGGCGCCCTAATTCGTACCTCCCCATCATAAAATTGGATTTCATTTCCATCTTTTCTAAGATCCAAGAAAAAACCACAAATTCGTGTGGGTCAAAGCTGCTATTTAACAGCTTCCTGTCCGATTTCTAATCCGAGACCTTGTTCCCCAATATGCACTTCATTCCAATACCACTGCACTTTGCGCACGAGCTGTTCTAGAGCTCGGCGACTCATGGCATAGACATTCTGCAAGTGCATCTTAGAGCATTCTCTGTATATATTCACAGAAATTCTGTGAATATACAACAACGATTTGTATATACAAAAAAATTCAGAAGGGATTATACTGAGCTCTCACTAAAGTGTTGTGCAGTTCTCTTTCTCTGAATGCAAAAGGATACCCAACATTTTATAGACGAAAAACAGTCACTGTGCACTATTGAATTGCAGGCTGAGAATCTGGACCATTACTGGCGTAAATAGACAGTGCAGTATAACTCAGGCAGCCGAAAGATTTCTTTGTAAATGGCTGATAATGAATACTTTTCATAATGCAACATTAATTGTGAACACTGGACAGTGAATACTTTTTGCAATGAACATCAGTTGTAAGTACTTCATATAAAAGCATGAATATTTATTTTTAGATCTGAAGCATCCAATATTATATATAACACAACATTAATTGTTTAATTGTTTAGGTGATAGATAATTCCATGCTACAAAATGCATTAGTTGTTTTGCCCGATGGACAATTTCATGCTACACAATGCTTGATTTTTTTTCAATGGTACTGAGTCCTCTTCATAAATTGCTTTGCTGTCAACAGAGATGGGCAACATTGCTATTCCTATTTGTATTGGTACTCAATGTCGATACTGAACAACTTTTTTTTGTGTCCTTAATATTTTTTTCTTTAAAAAAAAGATAGTATACATATAGAAATTTAACCATGCATATACTACTCAGAATCGCAGTAGCTGAGAGATCCAAGTGAGCACTGCAGTATTCTTATTAGCTTATGAGTTTTGTTCAGTGGTAAGGAATACCCTTTGTAATAACAACATTGCAATGCAGTAACATTTATGGTGGCCAACTTCCTTTGCTGTCAAAATTTATTGGCAGCATTGCTATTCATATTCGTACTCGATATAATGACGAACTTAAGTAAGAGCGTTTTTGTGTCTTAATATTGTAATTACTAAGTTAGTAAATTAAGAGTTAATATTGTAATTACTAAGTTAATTAAGTTAGTAAGTTAAAAGTTGTAAGTTAAGTTTAAGTAAAGCAAATCCTTAAGACATGTTAGTTATGTAAAACAACCTGACATCAAAACTCTACTATATTGTCTAGCAACTCAAAAATTATAAAAAATAAATAAAAATTGCAAAGCATGTACTATTATTTTTTAAAGATAACTTGCACATAGAAATTTAACCATACCTATACTGCTAAGAGCCAAGTGCTAATTCTATCAACATTGATTGTAATCAGCATTGCTCTGCGCAAATATTGATGGGCAGCATTATTATTATTATTCGTATTGGTAGTGGGCAGCATTTGATTCTGATTTTGAGTTTAGACAGTAGCGACGCATGACAAATGGATGCAGGCAATTGCTCGCTACAACACTAGCTTTCAACTGTAAGTATTCTCATTCACGTCCGCTGACATGAGTGCGTGAGTGGTAAATGATAGGACTCAAGGATAAATTTAATGTGCTAGCAAATGTGACTATTGGTATAATTTTCAAGAAGCCGTCTCCCATTAAGAAATACAACGTTGGTGCTAAAGATGTCCACTATGTCTATTCCACTATGTTTATTCTTGATGGTGACCAGTTTCTTTATTCAAAAAACATTACCTATAGTAGTTTTAATAAACATGAAAACTCAAAAACTCAAAATAGGCTTTAATAAAAAAAATTACAAACATTATATACAAACATGAAAACTCCATGAAAACTCAAAATAGGGTTTAATAAAAAAAGTAACAAATATATTTATATAAAAACTAGTTAATAAAATATTTTCAATAAATTTAATACATAATCATTTAATTTTGTTTATGAAAATAATATATACATAAGATTTTATGAAAATAAAATATATAAAAGATTTTAAAGTCTTAAGATAGTTATGCTTATTTTAAATATAAAGTATTTATTTGAATAAAAAAATGTTATATAAATAGTTGAGTGTTATATAAATTTTGATAAAATAAATACTTTACAAGAAGTTGGTAGCTCTTACATAAGGCAATAGCTCTATTTAAATTGAAAGAAAGAAGTTGGTAGCTCTTACATAGGGCAATACCTCTATTTAAATTGAAAAAATTGTTATTATATAGTGATTTTTTTTCAAACAAAATTTAAAATACAATAAAATAAAGTTGTATTTTTAATTTATTAATCTAAAATATACATTTACAAATACTTTTACATGTCCATAAATAAATTATATGGAGAAGTTACATTTTAAGATTTAAAAGTTCAGTTGTTTGATTTTTATAAAAAAATGTTTAGATTAGCATTTAGAAATATAATGGTTAATTGTTTTTAAAGGTGATAATGTTTTTTTAATTAATACTTAATTTATGGTTTTCTATTTGCAACTTTTCATCTCAATTACTCATTATCAATTGCTCTAACCTTTAACCTTTATGGGAAATAATTGCTTATAAATAGTTAATAAAATTTGTTTGATTTGTTATAGAATTAATAATACTTGTTTATTAAAATCTTACCACTTATAACTTATATAAATAAATGCTATTTATTTATTTTAATTTAATGTAAATAGTTAAAAAAATGATTAATTACTTTTAAAACTCATCATTAAAATTTTAATAAGATATATAATTTAAAAACATTCATAAATTAAAAAGCATTCACATTAAAATCAAATACAAATTTATCACCTTTATATATGTAAATAAAAAGCATTCATATTAAAATCAAATGCAATTTCCTTATACCAACTCCCTACATCCATCAAATAGTCTACCATTCACTCATTTACATGTAGTAATGATGGTTTTGCATCAACAAGAGAATAAAAACTCTAAGAAATTTGTTTGAGACATGAACATGAAGAGAGAATAATTAAATATTTCCTAAGAAAGATGTCTTTGAGTTCCATGGTTGTTCATTTTACTACTCTAGGTAGCATCATAGATCATTTTATTTACGTTGGAGTTGTGTTGAGCTTGAATTTGCTATAAATATTTCAAGGACCATCTTCATGTCCAATCAAGGCTCTATTTTTGAAAGAGGTAAGGTAGGGTGTTTAGTCACAATGAAAGAGTCTAATAAAAAAGTCAATGTTTTTAGTGAATGGGGGAAGCTCATGATTTTGTTTGCAAAAGAATGTTGACCTTTCTTACCTCATATTGAAGGATTCAACTCTAATATAGGTTCTAACAAAATTTGGAGAGGGATTCAAGGTCCATCGTAGTCCTTTGCTCAAAGTATTATGGAGGGGACATAATCAATCACCAAGCATGAATGGCTAGCAAGTTAAAAAGAAGTCCACAATGGGTGAAATCAAAATAAGGATAGTAAAACAATGCAAGCCATGATGATGTAAGAACCCTTAAAAAGAAACTTCCTCCAACAAGTGAAAAATAGAAATGGAGGCTAGGAAAGCTATTTCGAGTATCACAAGAGGTTCTCCCCACGTTTGTTCTCCCCTTGCATTAAGGTAAACATATAATGAGTTGAGAAGAAAGAAAGGGAGAGGTGGGGAAACACCTCATGAGAGGACATAGATATTGAACTCAAGGATTGGAGCGGCTAGACATATGTTCTCTCGTAGTTGGGACATAATCTCTTTCAAGCTAATTACGCCGATAGGCGTCTATCAGTGGTATTTGGGGGGATGGACTTGCTTGAGCGGATCATCAAGATCCAGCAAATCCCGCCAAGTGGATGCTCAAGATCTTCTGAATCGTCTGATCTTTTAACACTGCTAACTAGCTGAGAGTTAGGAGTTTGTTAAGAGATGAGGTCGTTCGTGAGTGGAGTCGTGGAGGAATCTGTTAGCCGCCAAGAGTCTGTTAGGAGATGTGGCGGTGGAAGAGATAAGCGCTAGTTTATGCATATCCCCTATTTGATCTGGAACATATGGGACAGGTTTGGTTTTCGCCCTGCCTACTTGCTCTGCTCATGCTTTCTCTGCGGGGTCCGCTGGTTCACC
>LPNX010031909.1:0-68374 GCA_001517045.1 Pseudotsuga menziesii
AACAAAAAAATATGCACATCACACTTCATTTTATGTAGATCATGCTCATATATTTATTTTTTTTAAATTATTAATGCAAGATTGAATTACTCTACGTGGACACAAGGCACTTATTAGCTTCTTCAAATTTTTAAGGTCACACAGTTCATTAAATGCAAAAATTCACACATTAAATGACATCAGAATATTTTTTAAAAAATATCACTATGAAGCCAACATAATATTCTACAATTTGTTTTTTTACTGCAAGTCAAAATTCACATGGCATATATGCGTTTTGAGGGCTTCTATCTAGCACATGAGTAAAAAATCAGGTTTTCATCGCCAAATTTGGCCAAAAAGTGTTACCCATCTTCATGGAATCACCCAAAGAGCTTAGAAATAATGTTAAGTCGTGGTTGTTATAAACATACCACTATTTTGCTTATCACCTTAGCCTCAAATAAAGGTAAGAGACACAACTTTTCTTTAAAGTATATATTTGGTGATCTTTAAACTAGGTTAGTTATAAATTTGATTTTGGTTTACTCTAGTTCATATCATTTGATACCTATGTATAGATTAATGACCCTTTTAATGGTTTTAGAATCATTGTGGTGACAATTAGTCTTTTGTCGCTTTCTAAGCTCAAGCATTTAGGAAAGAGGTTATAAATTAATGTATGATAGGTAACTTGGATATACTTAACCTTCTTGTTTGATAGAATAGTCTTGGAAACTCACAAAGGGGTTAAATATGATAATTCTAGGACTGATTTTAAAAGATGATTTGGTTTCTATCCAAAAGTCGATTTTGAAAATAGAGTAACTTTCCAATCATTGCAAACCCTTAAAATTATTAAGGGAAGACTTAATACCAACAATTAACTGGTATATGCTATCTGTTTAAGAAAGAAAATTATAGATCGAAACTTGTAATATCTTATGATTTATAATGACAGTTGAAAATCTGAATATGGTGCATGGCATGTTACCGTAAATATGAATAATAAAATCCAAATCGTGGTTTTTGTGAATTTTCTATCATGCTAGCTGATTAAGTAAAAAGTAATTATTACATTTTTTTTACCCTTACTTTCAATATGAGCATTTAAATGGTTTCATTCTGTGAAGAATTGTGAAACTCTATTCTTCTGGATAAAAAGTTAACTATCATCTATTGGAGTAGAATTCAATTCTCTAATAATAGATCTCAAAGAAACATAGAAAAAGTTTTACCTCTAGAAGCATGATAAATCTGTCTAGCATGTATGTACTTTCTCTAATTAAACTATATAGAGCAAATCGTATTATGAACTTCTGAGACTTGTTATCAACAACCCTTATATCTTACCTGTATACCTGTAATAGAAGCAAACTGTTGCATTAGCTCGAAAGCTAAGTAAGCCCATTCCTTCATGACAAACCCACCTTGTGGTCGCAAACAAAAAACAATCAGTAACTGACAAGAAACTCATCTTTAAAGTTAAGTATAATAAAAGATCATTCAGTTACAATTCTAAGTAACATAAAACTAATCAAATAGTTAATGACTGCATTTAATGAGAATATATGCTATTTTAAAAAATTTAAATTTTTCAGAATATATGGGCTCATTGTTTGTCTTAAATCCATACCATGAGTATTTTTTTGATAACGTGTGCAAGAATTGTAGGCTTTTATTTTGTTTCACTAGGTTTGGGCCAGTTTGATTTTAGATATTTTATGTTATTAGCATATGGTAAGGCCTCCCATTTTTGAATCTAGATTTCTAATCATTAAAGGAAACTGAAATTTTGAGATGTGATAGCAAATGGTGAATTTATTTTTATGTTTTTATTCTGATTTCAGAGTCTAATCTTTGGATGTTATTTGCAAATACTAAAGGGCGCATGACTTCGAAATTTGGGGAACACTTGCTTCCTAAATGCAGTTTTCTAGTGTTTTACTCACAATCCACCCCTCGTCAATTACCTCTAGAATACTCCTCATACAACTCCATGTAAGTTTCACTTATATTACTGTTTTTGTATGAAAGGTTTAACTGTATAATTTATGAAATGACTTGTATGCATGGCCATATTTTTATTGCAGATCCATATGAAGTCATTCAGTTCATATTTGTTTATATAATAGCATCATGGGTGCTTTGTATAGATGCATAACTTAACATATCCTTCCGGCTAGAATTATAATCTTCTAACTAGATTTTCTTCATATGGTGCATTGGTCAAGCTTTTGTGTTATTTGGGCATGTAGATTTTTTGTGCTAAATTATTCTTACTTTTCCTTTGCCTATTTTAGATTAAATGACTCCTAATAAGTGGAAACATCATGAAGGTGTAAATCAAGGATTCTGTTCATTTTGTGCACTTCAAAAACATGTAAATATAGCGCTATCATCCTCTAGGGAAGTCATTGAGCCTGATGAACTTGTTGATAATCTTTGCAGTATCCTTTTTCATATAGTATTTTTTAGAGGGTCTATGACATGAAATGCTGAACAAACCCTCTAAAATAGGCCCTCAAAACTTATCTGTGACATGCCAAATTGGCCTACTGGCATAAGATAGTTAATACTTAATGTACTATTACGACCAAAATTTAAGGCCTTGAAGGTAGAGCTAGACCAATAATGAAAATAATTAATAAGTTGTAACCAAGGCAATAAAGGCAAATGACCTACCAACTTATGTGCCCAATCCCACCATGCCATGCAAAACGTGGTGGCTCATCATCATTATGCTTTGAGGGTCAGACTGGATCTTTAGGAGGGTCATGTCACCATGTCCCAGATATTATTGCTGTCGATTCCATGTTTTTCAAGTTTGAAGTGGCATTTGGTCCCTATTTTTCTGATTGCTTGCAAACCATATCTGTTGTAGCTTTGGCTAGCAGGTTGAGATTTGACTATGAGTTGGAGTGTGGATTTCATCCTTTTAAGTTCTTGGGTTTTATCAAGCTGAAGAAGAATTTCCTTTTTCCTCATTATTGTCCATGCAACCTTTTCCTAGCAGATCTTCATCTACGAGTGGAGAGTGATTGTCTTTGTAAATTTGGTGTCTCAGGTCTTAAATGTGTTTGCAACTTTGCATCTTCCACCAATTTCCTTTTTTTGACTTGAATCATGTATAGATAGGTCACAGACTACTTGTGCTTTACCTAAGTCTCCATGCTACCAATTAAGTGTTGAGTTGGGGATGAGATAACTTTGCTATAAATGGCTTTGGTTGCCTTTGTTTCTTGAATAATTTGTGGCATGCGAGTGTTTCCTTATTCCTCCTGTCCTTGCTGAGGCTGCTTTCCCTTCACAGTTTCTGTACACCAAAAATGAAGAACCAAACTTGCAGCCAATGAAGGGGAAGAAAGAAAGGAAAACCCCCAAGCCAAGCCTCCACTATGGCCAAAATTGTAGATTTATTACGGTTATTTTGCCACTTGCCAGACCAAACAATAGGAAAAGCAACAAGCACTTTTGAAATGGGGAGGTTAATGCTTCATCTTTGCAACAAGAAATAAGCAACAAGCAATGCTTCATCTTTGCATACCTTGGCAACTACTGAATTCATACCCAAATCAAGCACCAATAACCCATGTAAAGTTAAACCATTATGAATGTTGATGGGGGATTAGTTTCATTATGGCAATTGGGATAAACAATGATCCCCACCTTTGTCGATGGTTTCCTCCATCTTTATTGCTTTCATTTCCATCATTTCTGGGCTCGAAAGGTTGTGTCCTTGTTAAAATACTTGCATCTTGTCTATGCCAGTTGTCTTTTTTCCCATGCCAAATGTTAGGTTAGACAGTGTCGGTTGGCTTCTATCTATGGGATCCTGCTTGCTAAGATGTACCACCCATTGTGGGGAAGCACCTAGTATCAACTATTGATAGATATCGTATCATTGTTTGCAAATTGTGTGTAATGTTTGTTTTATAAAATTTGGGTTGCTTTCGATAACATGTAGTTTAGTGATACGGTTTTCAAATAAGCAGGCCATAGTTATATGGCAGGGCTTGAATTTTTCAATTTGGATTTCATAGAAACTATATCCTCTTTGGTAGGGCTGAAAATTTGGAAACTGTGGTTAATTTTCTATTTCATAAACTTTTTATGTATTTGTACATTTTTCATTTTATAATATTTTATTGGTTTGTTTTTGGTCTGGTAATTGGCTCTTTATTGGCAAAGTGGGCTTTGCATCTCGGTTTGATGCCATGCTTGGACTATCTATTCAGACAATCTTTCCTAGAACTTGTATGGGTACCTAGGCTTGCTTGTTGAGATATGCCACATTTGTAAGATGTTTACTTGTTTGGATGCAGTAGTTAATGCTGCTCTGTTTTAATAAGGCAACACTGCTTCAGGGACTTTGAATTTGAGTCTAAGCACTAAACATGTTTATTTTCAATCACTTAACAATAACATGCTTGATTTTATTTCATGGAAGCTTGTTGATTCTTCCTGCAATCGAGACCTTGTGACAGGCTTGGGCCCTTATTTGGGATCATGGTTTGTCTTAAATCCATACCATGAGTATTTTTTTGATAATGTGTGCAAGAATTGCAGGCTTTTATTTTGTTTCACTAGGTTTGGGCCAATTTTATTTTAGAGATTTTATGTTATTAGCATATGGTAAGGCCTCCCAATTTTGAATATGGATTTCTAATCATTAAAAGAAACTGAAATTTTGAGATGTGATAGCAAATGGTGAATTTATTTTTATGTTTTTTCTTTGATTTTAGAGTCTAATCTTTGGTTGTTATTTGCAAATAATAAAGGGTGCAGGACTTCAAAATTTGGGGAACACTTGCTTCCTAAATGTAGTTTTGCAGTGTTTTACTCACAATCCACCCCTAGTCAATTACCTCTAGAATACTCTTCATACAAGTACATGTAAGTTTCACTTATATTACTATTTTTGTATGAAAGGTTTAACTGTATAATTTATCAAATGACTTGTATGCATGGACATATTTTTATTGCAGAGCCATATGAATTCATTCAGTAGATATTTGTTTATATAATAGCATCATGGTTGCTTTTCATAGATGCTTAACTTAACATATCCTTCCGGCTAGAATTATAATCTTCTAACTAGATTTTCTTCATATCGTGCATTGGTCAAGTTTTTGTGTTATTTGAACATGTAGATTTTTTGTGCTAAATTAATCTTACTTTGCCTTTGCCTATTTTAGATTAAATGACTCCTAACAAGTGGCAACATCATGAAGGTGTAAATGAAGGATTATGTGCATTTTGTGCACTTTGAAAACATGTAAATATAGCGCTATCATCCTCTGGGGAAGTCATTGATCCTAAGGAACTTGTTGATAATCTTTGTAGTATCCTTTTTCATATAGGATTTATCAACCTCAGCGTAATTTCAGAAATACCAGCAGGAGGATGCACATGAGTATATGCATTGCTTGTTAGAAGCTTTGCATAAAACCATGTCTCCTTCGAAGGTTTCTCAATCATGTTTTCTTCTTGCAGGAGAAAGTTTTGTAAAGAATTTGTTTGGAGGCCATACAAGAAGTTGGGAATGTGATTTCAACTTTATATTTCCTCTAAGATCAAAAGGGCGGTAATATTTAATGTGTTTGCTTATACAAGAGTGTTGAACGATGTTGTGTAACTTTGAATCTTATCGTTATTTATACACTGGTTTAAGAGGGATCACATTATTAGCATTGACTAAAATGTATGTTGTATTGCAGTCACTCTATTTTTCATAGTTGCTTCTTCTTTCTTGCAAGGTTTTATACATAGCATAGATATTTTTTACAACTAAAATTCTTACCTTATCCTGTAGTTTCAATGTTCATCTACGCTTAATAAATTAAGAGGTTGCCACATTGCTTTGTGTTGATGCTATTTTGGTAGCTTCTTAGTTGAGCATTGTGTTGCATCTGGAGTTCAGAGCATCATAGCTAGCATTGTTTTTCTGAACTATGATAATAACACTGTTGTAATTGTTTCAGATAAGGTGTGTTGATTTCTCACACTACTCGGACACATTTGAGCCTCTTATTGATTTGAGTTTGGAAATAGAGAATTCGAATTCAATAACCAAGGCATTAAAGTCTTTCATGAGAGAAGAAAATGTAGAATGTGATGCCAAGTATGAATGTGAGGATTTCAAGCATGGGAAATCTTTTTCAAAAAATCTTATGATTGATAGTGCACCTGAGATTCCTTCAGTCTAGCTTAAATGTTTCATCAATACTGGGATCATTGGGAGTAAAGTACACAAAAAAGTTACATATCCTAAAGTTTTGGAGTTAAATCCTTTTACTAATGATGAACAAGACAATCAGGTACTTTATCATTATCATTGCATGTAATTTAAAACTAGTGTTTTCTTTGTCTGAACCAACCTCTGTTTTCCTAATCTAGCTTTTGTCTGTGAATTGCAAGGAGATTTGAAATATGAATTATATGGTGTACTTGTGCACTTTGCATGGAAAATGTACTCAAGACATCACTACAACTTTGTACAAACCTCACCTGATGTCAGGCATAAGATAGACGATTGGCAGGTCTCTCTCTCTCTCTCTCTCTCTCTCTCTCTCTCAGTGGATGTGGTATGTTTCACTGTCCATGTCAATGACAACATACACTAATAGAGATTTGGTACTATGCTACTTGTTGTAAACAATGAATGCAATTTTAAGTCATCCAGATAGTGAAAGCATTTTTTTGGGTTTTGTGCAAGATTTGGTGTAAAACTAAAGTTAAGTTATTAAAAAGGAAGCTATCATAGGCCATGGTCACTCTATCATCCTAGCAAGAACACTTAGTTTCATGAAAGATTAGAGGAGGTCTACATTTGTTTGTTGTCTATCCATTCTATAGTTGGCTGAGTTAGGTGAGAAAATAGAGGATTATTGAATTCCTCTTTTATTGTCACAATGCAATTTGTGTTCAACCCATAAATAGAAAATAGCAAAGCCTAGTTAACTAAAAAAATCCTAGTGTATTTATACATAGTTTTTTTTAATATATTTGGATGTTGATGTTGTTTTGTCTATTTGGGTTTTGTCAGGTAACAATGGTTGATAAGAAATGTGTTCTTGAGCAGCATGCATACATATTATTTTACTTTCGACAAGGATCTCCATGGTTTTTAGGCATAGCAGTAGAAAATGCAAAGCAGATATCAGTGGGATCTCCAAAGTCTGTCTTGGATGAATCTAATGCCACTGAGGACTATGATTCCTTGTCTAATAAAGAGTGTCACAAGTCAAACTTTAATAAATAGAAGATGTTGAAGAATGAAGGTGAAGCTATGGCTATCTATCCAAGTGAAGTCACTCCAGAAGGGAGTCAAATAGAAGCCCATATAATCCTTTTGGCACCTACATGTTTTGCTCAAGTCATGGTGCATCTTGTATTGCAAACTCAGAGATATTTTTGGCAATGCAAAACCAAGAAACTTATTTTGACAATATTGCACACGACTGCCTTCTAGAGCAAAATACATGTTTTTCATTCCGGTTAAATTTAGCACATCCTAAAATTTTCCAAAGAAAAAGGATCATTGGTGTTTTTGCCTGGTATGTGTTTTTGTCATTATAAATTAGAGGGAAATTCCTGTAAGTTATTGAAAGCAGGGCTTGGGTTATATTAAGAAGCATCACATTTTAGTGGATTTACAAATTCACTCTAGCTTAGCACATTGCAATGTAGAGGTACAGCTTTTTGCATGAATGGATCCTGAATTTTCTACCAGTTGGAGGTCCTAAACAATCAATTTTACAATAATATTATAATTTCTTTGACAATTAGAACACTTTAGAAAGGTCTTGCGCATTTCCCCTCTCAACTATTAGCCTATTTATTTGCAATTTTTCGAAGATTCTGTACGTCATGTTCTATATTTTGAATAATTTAGGAGCTTTGTTGCTAAGTTCTTATTTTATTTTGAAATTTTCTAAAGCATGTTCTTTCATAATCTCTATTTATATGAAGGGGATTTTTCCTGTTCTATGTTTTGCATTTGTTGGGAATCTAGTTGCTGTCTTTTGGATTTAGTTGCATCAGTTGAAAATCTCCTATTGGTATTCTTTTTGTTTTGCCATGAGAAATTTCTTTCACTCCTCTTGGATTTCATTTTGTGCAAATTTGTTGTGTTTAAAACCCATGATAGAGTTTTAGTTTGATTACAAGGCCATGATAGATTTTCTGTTCTTCGTCATTGTTGTCAAGTATATTGGTGTTTTCCAGATTCTTTCCAGTTTATTTAAAACAAGCTATTTTACGGCGTTGTATATTTAGTAGACAAATGCACCTTGCTAGAATATGGATAAGTAGATTGTTAAGATTCTAAGTCATTCAGCTTTTTCCGACATCATGGATTGTTTCAGAAACTCAAAAATTTTATGGGGCATGGTGAAACCATAAACTAATGCCGAATTCGAGTCAGAATCATGCCAGAATTCTATCGGAATCATGTCAAAAATCCAACATTTTGTCTGATGTATAACATACGTCCTATTTTGTTTGTTATACACTAATGATTTGAATTGACCCTTTTATGGTTGCTTGCACAATTGGAGTAGATTTTATATTTGCTTTTTGGTTACCTGATGCACTTGAAAGTTAATCCATGAATGCACATTGGACAATGTTAGATCATCTATGAGAACTGATCAAATCCCTGTATAAGGATCAAAACTGCTATACTTGGATGCACTTAGTCAGAAGTCATGCTGTCCATTATGTCAGTATCTCACATGTAGCGGCTCAATAACAAATTTTGTTCTCTGAAGATGTGGTGGTCAAATATTCAAGTAAAAATTATCCACCTTTTATAAATCTGGTTTGTTGGAAATACTGAAGCTACAAGTTTTGTTTTATAAATGTTTCAAATTTTGTATATTTGTAAAATTAAAATAATCATCACTTTATTATTCAACAAAATTTCTAACAAATTGAAATAACTAAAACTCCTTATCTACATGTTGATGCATTGTGTTAACTTCAAAATTTTCTCTTATAAAGGACCATATAATCCGACCATATAATCCTGAGATTTCTATCTTTTAAAGAGGGCCATATAATCCTGATATTCCCAGTCTTTGAAAAAGTTGAACTGGTAGGATATGTCAACCGGTGTTTTTGGCCTTGCTTACTTTCGTTATCACAATACAAACAAAAATATTAAATTTTTGGTTTCGTCCTGCTAAAACCTTCAATAAAGTTTCGTCTTGTGGAAAGAAACTTGTAATGAGAAAAGAGTGTAACATTCAAATGGAGCAATCAGAGTCTCGCTATGCATAAATAGCTTATCATTTGTCGTTCATTGAAGGTCAACTCCACCCTTTCATAATTTATCATCCTTCTTTAAATCTCATTTTAATATTGTTATCATCGTAATTGAACCCTCATTTTAATATTTTTATTCTTACGTTGTTTAAAATTTAATTCTTGAACTTGTGTTTTATATACAAAACCCATATATATGTCGGATGCATTCATTTTGGTGTCACAAATCTATTGTAGCTAAAAGTATATTTTTGGTTGATGAGCAACTTTATTCCAAATTGAGGATTTGAATTCTCGATATATTTGGTATGTAGCTCTTATTCAATGGTTTGTGACAATTGCATGATAATGGAACTCCATAATGCTCATCAAAACAACAACACATTCTATCTTCATATTCCATCCCATCATTGATGTCTCCTATTCTATTAAGTGTTTGTAATGTTTTATATGTGGTGTCTATTTCATTTTTTTAATTTCTAATATTAAATAAATTACACACACAAACCTCTTTTCCCTTTGGTTCCATATTAGATTCGTCATTCATTTCAGTTTCCATCCAGAGTTTGTCTTAGTGTTAAGAAGAAACTCATTAACAGTTCATCTAAGTGCAAACATGGGAAACATCCATTGATTCCTATTTAGAGAGTGACTGGGAATACTTGGATAGAAATAAACATTAAAAATATATGTAGTAAATCAGTGCAGCAGATTAGGTAATGATCAATGGTTAATTTCAGTTAACCTACATAGCTTTACCCTTCTTGACATATATCAATGGGAAACGAAGAAATAATTCGTAGGCTTATACAAAGGTATTTCTCCATATGCTGCTTTAGATGAATGGATGAAAAAGATGTTTTCATGGGATATATACACCCATCCATTAGCAGAGAAATACAAGAAAGAATTAGCAACAGTCAAAATAGAAAGAAAATCTTATGCTCATAAAAGAAAACAAGCATGGTTAGATTATATGAAGCAAAATGGCTGTTGGCTTTCATTTTATGAATTTTATTATTGTCATGGAATCAGAAATTGGGATACTCCTTTGATCATTCCACAATTCTTTGATAAAATAAAAAATATGCTATATAATCCAAGAAAAAGATTGATGTCAAAAGAATTGAATACTTTCAATCATGGAGAAGACAAGACATCAAGCTCTCAGACTAAAAAGCATAAATGGACAAGAGCTGATGGAAAAATACTCACATCTACTTTTCTGCTTCCACCATGGGATAACCTTAAAGTAGAAGAAAAGAATGATGATGGCAGTATAGAATCTACAATTCTACTCTCTCCAGCTCTTCAAGATAATAAAGAGATCACTATAAGAGATCTGGTAGTATATGAAAATTGGGGAAACTACTATCTCCAAAAAGGAATTCAGCACCTACACAGAACTTTTGACAAACAGAATTCAGATTTCAAGAAATCTGAAGAAGAAAGAAAAACTGTGATGGATGAACAAGGATTAAGATGGTCAATTGTTTTGTCAAAAATAAATGAATCTGGTTTAGGAATGAATGCTTTGTCAAAATATGTTTCTGAGTCAATCCCTATCAATGATCATTATCAGTCTATAATAGATACAATTTCCTCAGATAGCAAAAATACAAGAAGATATCTGAGAACTATCATAGAGACATTGTCTATCCTCAATAAAAAGGATAGAACAACAACCAGAAACTACTCAACCTCCACATTTATCTTCCTACCCTACATACCATCCTACATATCCACAAAACAAAAATTATAAAGGTTTCATATTACAATCTCCTGAACCTTTTTCCTATCTTCCTCCACCTTAGAATATTTCAATGCCCTCTTCATCTCCTACCTATTCTTTCCCTGGACTTTCAAGTGAAATTCCAAATCCTATGTACATTCCAGCGTCTTTCAACATCAAAGATAAGAAAAAGAAAAAGAAAATTCTCTCTTCAGACTCAGAAGAAGAACTAGATAAAATCGAATCATTGCATACTATTCATGATATTCTTGGTTATTCCAACGCCGATCCAGCTACATTTGAATTATTGGCAAAAATGGACAGTGAATATTATGAATCTCAAGTTCAAAAAGTGAAACAGATGAATTACACTACAATATTTCCTCGTGATCAGAATGCGATGAATGTCATACTTTAGAGTCAAGTTCTGATGATAAGCTTCACTTTCAAATTCCCAAGTGCAAAAATAAAAAAGAATGGAGATCTCTGCCAGAATTCTATTCCAGTAGAGAATCAAAGCCGCCAAGAGAATTCAAAGGTGACACAATTTATACTTGGTCCATAGATAGCAAAACTACATAAGAAAGTATAGATATCTATGGTGATATGTTAACATGTTATAGATGTTATCTTTCCTCTGGATTAGACTCTATATTAGCATACAAAATGATAACAAGTGGTTTTATAGGCTCACTGCAATAATGGATGTATGCAGTAGAGAAACAGACCCCTGGTACTTTGTCTACTTGGGAAAAAATGATTTTGCTTCATACTTCAGGTCCTCAAACTGGTCAACCTTTTCTAGATGAACAAGGTAAAGCAATGAGCAATGCATTAGGATGCATGCCTCACTATCTTCAGAATGCTTTCATTGGAAATGAAAAACCAGAACTCAGTGTTCTAGAGCTTTGGCTCCAGAAGACGAAGTGCAGAGATCTGAAACAATTTGAAGAATATTGTAACCAGTATATAACAATTGTCTTTAGATTACCAAATCCTTTGAATGAAAAATGGACAGACCTTTTCCTCAATTCTCTTCCATCTTGGTTTGTTCAATTCCTCAACAGAATCTGGCCAGCAGTAAACGGTCAATCTGGCTTCAAAGGCCAACCTTTTGGTCTTATCGAACAAGCAATGCATGCAGAAATTTTGGACACATGCAAAGAAATCAAGTTTCAGAAAGCTGTCCAAGATCCAATGAAATTAGGAACTTACAGAGCACTGTGTAAGCAAAGAAACCTACATCCACCTGCTTTTGATGAAAAAATCCGACGATCTTCACATTCTTTGAAACATTCTTGTTCCAAGAAAACTTTGAAGAGGGGGAGTAAGTATCATAAGTATCATGGTAAGTATCATAAGTCTCACCAGAAACATCATGATGAAACATAAAAGACAAGAAAACAAAAGCACTACAAACATGTAGTCACACGCAAAGACAAGAAACGCAGAAAATAAGTAAAATGCTTTAAATGTGGTGGGAAGCATTATGCCAATGAATGCAAGGAGATAGATACTTCAAAAACATTGAATGAGCATAGAGAAGATTGAGACTATGCTAGAGCCTCTAAAGATGAAAATTGTTCTTGCTATGGAACATGCAAATGTTCTAACCCTTGAACACAAAAAATGTATTGAATTATTGTCACAGGGAATAGCAACAACAAAATATTAGCAGACAAAAGAACATTACCATCAGATGCTAATAGAATAGATAAAAGCTGTAACACAAGAACCAGCAGAAGAATCTTCCAAAAAACAAAAAGGTTTGAAAGCCTCTTTTATTCGTCATTTTAATCTTTCTGATTTAACTAAGCAATTTGAATTTCCTCATTCCTCAACTATTACTTTAGAAATCTTGAATTCAGAAATCAAAATTATGAAAAAACAGGTGGAATATTTGTATAGGAGACAATCCCAACCATCTACTCCTAAACATCCTTTTCCAGAAAAATTCAGGTGTTCAGCTCAGAAAAAAACCATCTGAAAAAACACCATTTGTATGTATTCCTATAAATCCAAATTTCAGCCTCAAACCTAAAACCTCCTGTCAATCCTTTCCTACCTCTCCCAAAAGAGAATTATCTCCAATACTACCATTAGAAGAATCCTTAGGAGACATGACCTTGAATAGTTTTTCTGTTACAGATGAACAAATTTCTTACATCATTAGGATACCTAGTCTCATCTATGAAAAACAAAATCCTACATCAATAAAGAAATATAAAGCTTTAGTAGACTCTGGTGCAAGGATGAATATCATCAATCCTATCTTCGTACCACATAACTGCACAGAACCAAGTACTCTTGCAGCTATAAGCACAGAAACAGATAGAGTAGATACTCCATGGAAGTGCACAATGAAGCTTTATCTTTCAAAAGAGAAATGGACAATAATCATAGTAGTCTTGTTCAAGATAGATCATGGCATGATCCTAGGATCTCCTTTCCTAGAAAGACTATGGCCAAATGGATTAACAAGACAAAAAGGAAAGTTTGGTCGTCATTTTACAATACAGGATGAATCTGTTTTCTTCCCCTTCATCATGAAGAATGAGCCAAGTGTTCCCCACAGAATTGAAGCAATTCAAAAACACTTAGGAAAAATACAGAAAGGAAAGGAGAAGATCAAGACAGAGCTTCAAATCTCAGATCTAAAGTACATAACTGCATTGAACAAGGTAAGACACTCTCTACTTAAAAGCTGCAGTTTAAATCCAACAGAGTTTTGGCATATATTCAAATAGGAAGGTAATCTTCAATATGTGCCATATGTGCCATATTCATACGAAGTTAATCTTGACATATTGAAGATTAACTTCATGTTTGAATATATGCCAAAACTCTATTGGATTTAAACAATTGATCCCTGTTAATGAGTGGAGTATGAGGCAGGCTGTTGAACAGGCATATAATATCATAGTAAAGAGATGGCATGGTTGGATTTCTGCAGTAGCCTTCAATGTGAGCTTGCTACACTGTTCTCTCTATTTTTCCAGATTTCACCAAAGTTAAAGATATTACTGTGCTGTATATTGATCTGAAAAGTTATGTATAGCAAGTAGGTTTGAAATTGATTCCTGAAAGGGAGAAGTTCATTGAGCTGTTAGGAGACCTAAATGATTATATTGAGAAATCCATGTCAGCTTTGCCTCCTCATCTACAGGAAATTCACAAGTTTCTAGTAAGTTCAGGATTTAAAATAAATTGTAATGTTTCTCGTAGAATATCATTATGTAGAAGTTAACTTGATTTGATCTTTCAAAATGAAGAGAAAAGATAGACGTTTCATAGATTGAATTGGATGAAACTACATTTTTGTGCGTATTTGTTGTGCAGCAAAGCCTCCATTTGGACAGGATGAAATCATCATAAGTTCTCTGAAGGTGCTCTTCACTCCCTAGTTTGTTCAGGATTTAAACTGTTAGGTAACATATTTGAGTCTGATTTCTGCATCTTCTAAACAACACTATGTATACTGTGTACAGATTTTGTAGGTCGATTTAGCAAGTAAGTTCCATCTAATATATATGTTGTTTCACATTCCTGTGGAGATGTAATTCTCTGTGACTTTATTTCATTGGGTAATAAGAGTAGCTCCCATTGCCAGATACCGTGTAAAGATCTCGGTAGCTCCCATCGCGAGATACCGTGTAATAAGAGTAGCTCCCATTGCCAGATGCACTATCTAGATTCAATCCATGGCTACACATTTGTCCACATAAATGCAAAGAGTTGATGGATAACCAGAACCTCAATTTGTATGTTTGAGTGTAAGAATTGTTTCTAGTATATTTTTATGACAAAAATGGGTTCATATAGTGTGGTTTCTCTTTAATTTTTTAGGTTTTAAACAAATGCAAGAAGGATTCAGGTATGGAAACAATTTAAAGCTCTATGGAAAAGAGTTTGTTGGGCTTGCACTCTGTAATGCTAGTTTTCCATTAATAAGGCCAGAATCTGTTGTCTCATGGGCACCAAATTTAACTGCCAAATCTCTCGGAGACTCAACAGTACCTCTAGGCTCCATTGCAGAAGATTCCAGAATCTATAGATTTGTCAAGATTCCATAATCTGCAGGTTTTGGCTAGAGATGTAATTATTGATAAATACTTTGTTTGCAATTGTTTCAATCATCTATTGATGGATTGGATGATAATGAATCGTGGCTGGCAACTCATTGTGTCATCTAAAACAGTATCATAGGTACTGATATTGTCTTGAATTGTGTCAATTGATGTATGATGGATTGATAGTTGCTAGTTTGACTACTTATCATACATTGTCAAGAGTGTTCATTAATATTGTGTTATTACCTTGAATTATCAAATGTATATATATACTGAAATCTTTGCTTTTACTCTTCTTCATGTTCTTTTCTGTATTTGTGAAGTGCAGGAAATGTCTTCAAATTTGTACCATTTTGGCCAAACCATATAATGCTACCATGTCTACTCCTTGAACATGACTTTTGTTAATGTGAGAAGTTAGAACTATATAAACCATCGTCAAATGTTTGTTTTTCAAGCTTCTTTGACAAGCTATGCTAGCAGAATTATGAACTTTGGAACCACATGGACAGCAAGTAATTCCATATTATGACTACACATTGGATTTCTCCCATTCAATGGCATCTTCACTATATAATGTAATGTTAAAGTGTTAATTTTTCTAATTTTTCAATACATTGAAGTGCTCCATTTTTTTTTGGCTCACTTCAATGTTACACTTGTTTTCCTCGCTTACCTGCTAACAACTACCTTAATGGCGTATTATTGCACCTTCCTTGGGGCAATTGCTAGTTTATCATATTTCCAATATTTTGAATGATGAGTTGAACTTTATAGCATAGGAATTTCAACATATTGACAAATTTATATGATGGGTAATTTCAAATGTTTCCCTTCTTTTGAAATGTTGATATAAATTATGCTCCTCTTGATTGAAAAGATAAAATTCAGATTTTAAAATTTTTTTGAAAAACATTTTTAACTTTACACTTTTGGAGAGTACTAGAACCCTTTGAAAGGGATGAAGGGTTCAATTTTGAAGACTATGGCCTCGGGATTTTTCGGAATCAAACAACCAAGTTATGTTTAATAAACTCGACTAACCCACTAAATCAATCTAAAATTCAAATCAGCATACATTTCGTGAAGTCATTCTTTTGGAGTCAATAGACTCTCGTGGGACACTCCCTTAAATCATCCGTGACGAAACTGCGACACATAGGCAATACCTGTTGCAGAGCCTTTAATGCGACTAGACATGTAATCCTTGAATCTTAAACACTTTTAATCCAAGGACCAGCATGTCTGTTGCAGTTACATTAAATGCTCTGCAACAAACTGAATATTGTTAGTTAGCTAGCTGATCATTGCCTTGCGTGTTGACTACGCCATTCAAAACAACCAAATATTAGAAAAGTAACCTGCCCCCAAAGTGGGCCAAACTACCCTGTATGCACGGTAATAATGCATCTCTGTGGCAGTCAATACGCACATTTCTTGACGTTTTCATACCTTTACATCGAGTGGATAGGGTGAAGTTAGACCATTGATGCCCTTAATGGCTTTGATCCATTCATGCCTAGCTTAAGGTTCAATTTTTTGGAATTTGGATTTGTAGATATTTGTTGTTTGAATAAAGAAAAATATGAGTACAAATAAATCTAGATCTGGGGCTGCTATAAACAGCTTTCCAGCATTTTAGTCCATCAAGAGCATACTGAAATATTGTGTATAGTGCGATTGACTATATTTCACTCTTCAACAATTTGAAGCTCAACTTTTTTTTTCATGGACTCTAAGCTCAGGATAATTTGCAGACCACGCGATTCATGCTGAATGAAATCTCTCGGCCTGCTTACGTGTAGATTGCAGTTTACGCACATATTTTGTTGATTGTATATCAATCAACTGTTTACCTAAATATTTAATTTGATGCTTCTAAAAGTCATTGTACATATTTTGTCGATCGTAAATCTACAAGAGCTATGATGTCAAGAGAAAGATGAAAACATCATTCGACCATACTTGTACAGCACCAATTCCTATATAGATAAATACAATATATTTTAAAAAGAAAAAATAATAGTTAATATTCCAACTAAGGATTTTTTTTAGGTTAGGGAAATTGGTAACTCGTTCGATTCGGTTCAAAGCCACCGGCTGCCAATATAAACCCAGGTATATCCAACAGCCAGCAAATCAGATATACCAGAAACTTGTGACTTAGCAAGGGCCAAGAGTTCCAGACGCCAATGCAAGCCTTATCACAGCGGGCCATGTCTCCATGGGACTTGATCCCTGGTGGGCTGGGTGAAAACCACCTTCCCATGTCTCGATCATGTCTCAATGAGACTTGATCCATGGTGAACTGGGTGAAAACCACCTTCCCCCACAGTACAAGATCCCAGGTCATTAACATAAAATAAAATTTTGTAAATTGCATTCATTACCCTACCGCTGTACTATATTTTAAGGATCGGAGAGATAATGACAATAAAAGTGCAACTGTACTAAGGTAGAAGCAAAACTCAAAGCTGCAGGGGAAGCACTCTTAATCGTTTAACTGCAGTTAGGTTTCATATTTCATACTTAGAATGAAATATCACAGATGCTGTCTGCCTTTAATTCCAGTACCACTACAAATACTAACACTATTTTATATTTTATATTGAAGAAATAACTAATGAACAAATACGGAAATAGACTTATTATATATAATATTTTTATTAATATATATATTAAATATATATATATAATAATTTTAATATTTTTATACATTATATTTACTTTACAATCAGAATGTGGCAGTGGCAAATTTATTTAGAATGTGGCAAATTTGAAAGAGACCAGCAGTAGTTATTAGTAATATTTTTATAGTAATATTTTTAATAAACAAGTAAAGGAGTATTTATGATTATTTTATAAAAAATATCAAATTAATTTATAATAGTTTAATAAATTAAGGAGTACCAAATTAAATGGTATTTATATTTGATAATGTTTAAATAACTAGCAATAACCATAATTAGATTACTATATTTAGAATTTAATTAGATTACTATGTTTAGAATTCCAGTATATATTTGAGAGATTGATAATGTTTTTTTTCCCTAAAGAATATGTTAAATAGGGGTATTGGGACATATTAATGTTATTAATATAGTTGTTACTATCTCCAAAATATTAAATATATTAATAATATTGTAATATAAAATTATATAAATTTCTCATAAATGACGATTTCTTTAAGATGAATGTTAGTAGTAGTTGAAGGATTAAACTTTATAGTATTTGAATACATAGGAAGACATTGCCATGATGGATTGATTTTCCAACAAAACTATGTGGTAACCTAATTTAAAAAGAATAAAAAACTTAAACATATAATACTAAATGTAGTTAGATGGCCAACTACTAGATTGATGAGTTTATTAGGAGTCTTTACATGACTGTACATTAATTAGACTCCTAGATACCAAATGCACTTGGACTAAGCCTTAAGTGATTAGAGTTGAGGTTAAACTAATAAATCTAATAGTTATTCAATATAAGTGTGATTAGAGTTGAAGTTAAGCTAATAGTTCTAGAATCATTGGAGTTAATCTAATAGTTGTATGTAATAATCGATGGAGTTGACCTCCTAGTTGTATCTAATAATGTAATAGTTGAAGATAAATTTTAATTTTAATCAATCTAATTTTTTTAAATTATTATTTATTAACGTCTATAGAATCAATATAGAAAGTACTTGTTTAATCTTGGACGAACTCCTATAGAATTAATATGATAGTACACTTGTCTCATTGAGTAGATGAAAAAGCATAGATGGTAATCCACCCTAAGATTATAAAATATGCATGTGGGTGTAATTAAAATTATGTTTTTTAAAATTGGTTTTCAAGTTAGTTTTTTCTTATAACGAATAGATAGTTAAATCAAATATTCAACTAATTTCAGTAAAGATTTACCAATACAACACAATTTGAGTAAAAATGACCAATACAACCAATACAGAGAAATTTGAGTAAAAAAAAACCTATAAAACATAATTTCAAACTTTGCAATGAGATACCAAAATCGGTTACAACTCTGTGTTTAATTAATTTTAGCCATGTCACTCATCAATGTCAAACAGCGTTGGAATTTCATTTCATCTTTATCTTTCAAAATAATTTTGTTTTTGTGTTATTAGATAGAATTATTTTATTAATAAATATTTATTAAAAAATTTAAACAATGAAAGAAATTAGTTTTCATCATATATTTAACAAGATTTAATTTTTTTTTACCAAAAATAACACAAACCAATAAGCCAATAATTGATAATCATCAATATTATGCAATATACCACCAACATTCCTATTACCTATAACTAAAATTTAAGTTTAAAATCAAGGTTTCAAAGTTCAAATTCAACCTCTCAAAAAAACTAACAAAAAAAATTAATAACAGTGACCAAACATTAATAAAAAAATTTGTCAAACCTCAAAAATAAGTTTTTCTAAATATTAGAGAGCAAAACGTCCTCAAATTCCAACGATATTAACGGGTATGGATAAGTTTTTTGAAATATTTGGCCGCAAAACGTCCTCAAATTCGAATAATATTAACGGGTATGGCAGCTCAGCTGCCCTAGCATGCTGATTAATTTCACTGTCAAACGAAAATTTGAGAGATAATTAAAAAATTGAAATTAAATTATTGCAATGAGTGGCTAAGCCCATGAATGTTACATCAATACTCATTGAACTACAGTGAGCGACTAAGCCCATCGAAGTTACAGCGAGTGGCTATGGCGATCGAAGTTACATCGAAGTTAAGTGAGTGCCTATGTCCATGGAAGTTATATGGAATTTACATCGAAGTTACAGGGTTTAGGGCTACAGGGCTGCCCCTCTCACTTGTCATCGCATCACTCGCTCTCATTCTCTAAAAATTCTCTCCAACCCTTCCGAATTTGAGATTCATGGAAGCAATCATCGATGTTTGAATTGACACAAAACTATTATAGCTTTTGGGGAGTTTACTATCTTGTTGAAAACTGTAAACATGAGGGCGATAGCCCACCAGCAGCCGCCCAGCCCTCGGTTGTCCATCAACCACCCAGTAGTCCAATAAATGAAATTCACTCTCTAACAGAAATTTGAATAGTAAAAACATGTTTGTGAATTTACTATAAATAGATAATTTCATAGCTACATAAGGAAGACTTGTAGTTTTCTCCTTCGATTAAAAAAAATTTGAGCAACAGCTCATATTGGCTCATATTTTCTATCTTATTGCATTTTCACATCTTGAGTTTTTAGTTTTCTCCATGAATCCTCTTCCTACAAAGTGGTATCAAAGCAAGGTTGTGGAGAAACTGATCCAGGAAGAGCATAGGTTGGTTGTGGAGGTGAAAAGCCTAGTTGTGAAGGAGCATAATCATGTAATGGAAGAATTAATTTGGGTAATGTTGTTTAATGCTGAATGCAATGGTAAAACATTTAACTTGGTATGATGAAATTACTACAGCAAGGTTATTGTTTTGGGGTCACTAGTTTAATTTTAATTTTGGTTAAAGGCAATTGGAATATTAAAAAAATCACAAAGTATTGTGAAAGTGCAATATTTAATCAGTTTGCATTGGTTGTGCCAAATTGCATTGCCAAAGTGTTGTGAAAGTGATATATTAGGGTGTGAGTAGTAGTAATATCACTCAACCCGAAATTCGACAATTTAATGGGAAAAATTATGAATATTGGAGCATTAAAATTAAGACTTTATTTAGTTCACAAGAATTATGGGACTTGAATTAGAATGGTTTTACAGAGACACCAGATCAAGTAGCATATAATTTTTTATCACATGCACAAAATGATCTTCTCAAAGAGAATAACAAGGATGCTAAGGCGTTATTTTTGATAGAATAAGCAGTGGAAGAATTGATTTTCCCTAGCAACTACAATGTCCAAGCACGCATGGGACACTCCAAAAATTTTATCCTTATGAAGGTACTAGTAAAGTCAAGTTGGTAAGATTACAAATACTTAGAAGATATTTTGAAAATGCAACAAATGTCAAATTCGGAGACAATAAATGATTTTTTCACTTATCCATTGAGTATAGTAAATCAAATAAAGTCTCATGAAGATACTTTGGATGATTGAAACGTTGTGAAAAATATTTTGAGGAGTCATCTTATTAGACTTGACCTAATTGTTGTAGCTATTGAAGAATCTAAATATTTGTCTCATGTTTCTATTGATAGCCTTATGGGATCTTTACAAACCTATGAGCAAAGACTCAATAGGTCAAACGATTACTCTATGGAAAATACATTCAAATAACAAGTTCAAGTTAGCAGCAACTAAAGAGGAGGAAGAATCACCAATAGAGGTGGAAAATGATTTGTAAGAGGAAGAATCAGCAATCGCAAAGAAGGTGGCGGATTAAAAAACTCTCATGAAGAAGGAGCAAATTCCAATTTCTTTGCAAGCAAAGAGGCAGAGGCCCAGAAGACATTCTCTTAAATTTCACAACCAAGGACAATGGTATGACAAATCACATATCCAATGCCACTATTGTAAAAAATTTGGTCATTATGCACCTGAGTGTAGGAAGAAGCAATTTGGTATGAATAGGCAGAATGTGAATTTCTATGAAAATAGTGATTCAATTGTTTATTACTTGTAGTAGTGCACAAGAAAGCTCAAAATAAATATGGTTCTGAGATAATGGTTGTAGTAACTACATGAGTGGAAACAAGGATATGTTTTCAAACATAGATGAATGAGTGCATTCAAAAGTAAAATTGGGAGATGATAAAAAAAAAGTTGTCATGGGTAAAGGTAGCATAAAATTTGAAACTAAGCAAGGTGAAAAGAAACACATTCCAAATGTGTTTTATGTCCATAATCTCAAACACAATCTAATTCGAATTGGTAAACTACTACAAAAGGGATATAAAGTCTATTTTGAAAATGATGCATGTGAGATCTTTGATTGACATACAACACTAATTGCAAAACTCCAAATGATACAAAACAAGATGTTCCCTTTATGGTTGCAAAAAAAATTGTCTATTGCTTTCAAAACAGTCCTCTCAAATCAGTCATGGTTCTAGAACTTAAGGTTTGGTCATTTAAGCTTCATTGGTCTAAATTTGTTGCATAGAAAGAACATGGTGAATGGTTTGTCATTGATTGTACAACTAAACAAACTTTGTGAATGGTGCATTCTTAGTAAGCAACATAGAGAATCATTTCCTGTTGGTAATTCATATAGAGAAAGAGCTCCACCTGAAATTGTACATCATAAATTTGTGTGGGTATATGCAAACACCTTCTATTGGGAATAAATTGTATTTCATAACTTTCATAGATGATTATTCCAAGAAAACATGGGTATATTTCTTGAAACACAAAGCATAATCTTTTGAAGTGTTTAAGCAATTTAAAGTCATGGTTGAAAAGCAAAGTGGACACACATTAAAATTCTAAGAATAGACAGAGGCGGAGAATTTGCATCAAATGATTTATTGAGTTTTTGAAAAGCAGATGGGATCAAAAGGAAATTTACGTCTAGCTATACACCACAACAAAATTGTATTGCAGAAAGAAAAAATAGAACAATAATGGAAATGACAAGAAGCATGATGAAAGCTAAAGATATACCAAATCAATATTGGGATGAAGCTGTAGCTTGTGTAGTATATATTTTGAGTCATTCCCCCACAAAGAGTGTAAAAGATAATGTACCACAATAAGCATGGAGTAATAAAAAGCATAATGTTTCTCATTTAAGAGTCTTTGGGTGTATTGCATATGGACATGTTCCTACTGAAAATAGGAAGAAGTTAGATATTAAAGGAGAAAGATGTGTTTTTGTGGGATATAGTGAGCAATCAAAAGCATACAAGTTGTATAATCCTATCACAAAAAGGACTATAATCAGTAGAGATGTCAAGTTTCTTGAAGATGAGAATGGATTTGGAATGAAAATCTACATCAACAACAATAATTTGAAATGAAAGATTTTGATGAAAATCAAGCTCCCAACAATGGTTCCAGTTCACATAGCACAACATCAATACCTCAATAAACTTTAAGATCTTAGTAAACACCTAGATATCACTCAAGTAATAGCTCAAGGTTAGATGGAACTCAAGCAAAGACAACAAATCTCCAAGAAATATATGAGGTAACACAAGGTAATGATGATGATGGTTTGATTTTTGATTTTGCATTATTTTCTATTGCTGATCCAATATGTTTTGAAGAAACAATTAAATATGAAAGTTAGCAAAAGGCTATGGATAAAGAAATTGAAGCAATAGAGGAAAATCAAAGTTGGCGATTAGTGAATCTTCTAGAAGGAAAAGATGCAATAGGTGTAAAATGGATCTCACATGGATCTATAAAACAAAGTTTGATGCTGATGGAAATGTTGTAAAGCATAAAGAAATGTTAGTTGCAAAGGGTTTCTCACAGCAACCCAGCAACCCAGGATTGATTACAATGATACTTTTTCTCCAGTAGCTAGATTAGAATAGTGTTAGCAATAGCATGGCACCATAAATGGAAATTTTATCATATGGATGTCAAATCATCTTTTTTGAATCATGATATTACAATAAGATGTATATGTGTAGTAGCCACTAGGTTATCAAATATTGGGTCATAAACATAAATTCTATAGATTGAAAAAGGCTTTGTATGGTCTCAAAGAAGCTCCAAGAGCATGGTAGAGCCGCATTGACTCATATTTCCAGAGCCATGGTTTTAGCAAATGTAGCACTGAGCCAACTCTTTACATCAAAGTAAACAATCAAGGTAAGGTCTTAATTGTATGTCTATATGTTGATGATTTGATATTTATAAGGAACATTTCAATGGAGTTGTTTAAATCAACAATGAAAAAAGAATTTGAGATGACAAATTTGGGCTTAATGAAATATTTCTTGGGCATAGAAGTAAGTCAAACATATGATCGAATTTTCATTTGTCAAAAAAAATATGCTAAGGATGTTTTGAAAAGATTCGAGATGTTGAACTGCAATCCAACATCTACACCTATGGCAATAGAATTGAAATTGACAAAAGAAGACAAGGGTTCAAAGGTAGATCCAAGTTTGTTCAAAAGATTGGTAGGAAGCTTGATGTATATGACAACAACAAGGCCTGGCATTAGTTTGATTTTAAGGTTCATGGAAACACCAATGGAGTCACATTGACAGTGGTGGAAACATCACCACCATGTTAGCCAAAGGGTATAAGACGAATAATGTCACATTTGGTGCAAGATCAAGAAAGACCAACAAAAATTTATTGTGATAATAATTCAACAATAGTACTATCAAAAAATCATGTTTTTTCACAAAAGGAGAAAGCACTTTGATATTAGATATCATTTCATTCGAAAACTTATCAACAATGGTGAAATATATCTTGAATTTTGCAAGTCTGAAGATCAATCTGTAGATATCTTCACAAAGTCATTAGCAAAAGAAAGATTTGAACATGTAAGGAAAGGTTTGGGCATCATTGAGAAATCAAGAATAAGGGGGAGTGTTTAAAAGTGTAAGCTTTACGTCAGTAGCCATCCACCATCCATCCTCCATCAACCACTAGGCAGTCCAATAAATGAAATTCACCATCCAGCAGAAATTTGAATAGTAAAAACATGTTTCCAAATCTACTATAAATAGATCATTTCATAGCTACATAAGGAAGACTTGTAGCTTTCTCAAGCAAGTTAAATTTGCTCATATTTTCTTTGGTATTGCATTTTCAGCTCTTGAGTTTTTTAGTTTTCTTCTTGTATCCTCTTTCTACATATCTGAGGGTTTGAACATGGCTTTAGTACCTCTCTCAAGGGGTTTTCACGTGGCTTTAGTTCCTGTGCCAAATGGCGCCGAGACCTTCAACACCGGGTTGGAGGAAATCTGTCCCGCCTACGAAGGTATTCATTGGATTAATCAATTAAAGTTGTTGTTTAATTCTTTTGGTTAAGCCATATTCATTTCTGGCTAAAAATAATAGGTCTGAAAATGAAGGAGGTGGTATCCTGGGTCTCACTTCTCATCGTCTTTCATAGCAACTTCAAGATATGTGTGAGATCGCATCACTGCCTTTCATTCTCGATAAATGAGAAGGTTTATTGCTGTTAGAATTGTCTCAGAACTATTACAGTTTTGGGAATTTTGTTATTTTAGGGGCGTCAAACCTTTCAACACGAGGTGGGAGGAAATCCCTCGCGCTCTGAAGGTATCCATTGGATCATCTGGTTATTTCTTTTTCTTAAAATCTTGGTCAATTGATGTTGTTTTATACTTTTCATTATGCAATAAATATTTATGGTCGTATCACCGCCTCTCGTTCTGCATAAATGCTCTCCCACCCTCTCGATTTTGAAATATAGAGGCGTTCATCGTTGTTTGAAGTGTTGGGGAAGTTTCCTATTTAAAAGTTTGAACATCGTTATAGTTATAGTTGTTGTCCCAGGTGGCGTCGACCCCTTTGAAAATGAGTGCGATGGAATCCGTCCTGCCTTCGAAGGTATTTTTTTCATTAAGCGATATTCATTTTTGGTAAAAATTAATAGCTCTGAAATTAATAGTGATATTCGTTATTGCTTCTTATTTGCCAAGACCTTTCAAGAGACATGTGAGATCACATCACTGCCTCTCATTCCTCGTAAAGGTTCGAGTATTATGAGAAGATAACCAAAACGCCCAGCTTTTCGGCCAATTTCTATTAAAAATGGGTTAAATTTTGGCTGAGAAATTATTATTATCACCAATTTATAATTTCAGCATTTTTATTTGATTGTTCGATTTTATAATTTCAGCATATTATCACCATTTTATAATTCCAGCATTTTTATTTGACTGTTCCATTTTATAATTTCAGTATTTTTATTTGATTGTTCTAGACTGATTTTAAAACCAGAGATTTAAACCCTCCAGATTATGATTTAAACCAAACTTGTCTACCAAATTTCTGCCCGTTTGGAAGCGGTTGGGAGTGTTTTAGTTAGCGCTTAGACTTCTCTAAAGGTTCGCAAAAAGCACCTAGCAGCTTAGTAATAAATGATGTGGCTGCAGGGCACATCAACTTTTAGGTCTAATCCATCTCTTCATTTAATGTTTGGTGTTCATTCTCTTGAAAACTTCATCAAAGAGGATATGCTGAAGTCCAGACCATTTGCAATGAGATTCAAGGGTTTTTTAAAGTGTTGTTATGAATTTAAGAGTACTAAAAGTGGTTACATCCATTTTTATATTTAAAACTATAATTCCAACAATCTAAATCACAATTTAATAAATTTATATATGATATAACAAAATAGCTTAAAACGAAATTCCAAATCCTTTAAAGTTGAGCTCACTCCCTTAATTGATATTGATGTTTAAAACTTTTAATTAGACGATTCCTTTATGGTTAAAATTAATAGCTCTCAGAGTTAATGAGGCAGTAATCCTATTAAAGGAGATCATTCGAAAAATGGAAATCCAACATAATGAGCAGCGGATGGAGAGTGAGGAGAAGATAATCAAAATAATGGGAGTAGCAAATGAGCAACAACAGAAGAATATAAGAGAATCCAACTATGCAACACATCACGAAGAGCTCTGCGAGCGTCTAGAAAAGCTTGGTGGAAGATTGAAGGTTTGTGCATATGTTTTATAAGGTAACTAGAGGAAATTTGCTATGTGTGTGAATAATCTTTTGAGGTAATGTTTGCGAATAATTTTTATAACGTAATTTTGAATAATTAGAGGATTTTCACTTCTTTCTAAGATAAATCGTAATAATTAGACTCTCCCTTAGACATATACGGATAGAATATAATCTTCTTCCTTTTTTGTTGCCAGATGGGGAAAGCCCTTGTCTTGTGGATTCACAAATCAGTTGACCGGGAACCGCACTGGAAGCACTGGAAGCTGATGGATTTTGTTTCGATATTTATACTCTTATTGAAGGAAAAACGATTGGTTAAACTCAAAAGGTTGTTTCAGGAATTATAGCTAAAAATAGTTCAACCATAGATCAAACGCCAATTGCGTTTACTTGAAATTACCATCAAATCAAATGCTGGAAGGGTTTATAATCATGATATGGGATTTATTTTTAGCTAATGAGATTTGATTTAATGAAAACAACTCCTTGCACGGCTAGATGGGGCGTCAAATCAAAGTGATCGTGAAGTTGATTTCAAGGGAAAAGAAGATGCAAAGAAGTGTAAGTTAGCAAGTCATGGAACAATGTCCAACAAACATTTATCCAGATATTGAGCAACTGTAGTTCTGGCCAACTAAAAGAAAATTCAATGTTTACAAGAAAAATTACGTCAACATTGTAGAGGTATGCTACCCACTGCAATAGAGACAATGCATGTCTCATTGGTCATCCAATTCTTGGAATTATCAGATTCATTGGACTCCAAGACCTTGATCTGTAAGGTTTTAACATTCTATATGATAACAACAGGCGCTCAAGGGAAAGACAACACTTTTTATGACGCGGTTCGCGTTACAATTCATAGGATGTTTCAGACGCATGACTATATATCCAATATATTTTTAATAAATTCACATATATATTTTTAATAAATTCCCATATATATTTTTAATCTTGGATATGTAAGTTTAAAATATTTTTTTTCAATTTAGTTGATTATCTTCACCGATAACATCCCATCTTTAGAGCATTTTGCAATCATATACTTGTTTCATAATATTGCAGGTGATCCAAAGTGGATTGAAAACACTTCCTTCTGGAAAATCTGCGATATCTCGTGTTGTGGTGAGCCGTGTAGAGGTGGACTTGAAGGAAATCAATGTGGCATATGGGAAAAAATATGGAATGAGTATGATGAAGGCCTTGAAGGCCTCGTTGCAGGCTTCTTTCTAGCACGAGAATAATGTTGATCGGGATATTAGTGTTCAGTTCACGAACTTATGAAGGGCAATCATGGTTGGTGTTGGAACTCGTGAGTGGATACAAGGAATTAGGACTTCTTATTTCGGGAAGTTATAAGTTATATGTGAGAATTGTTTTTGTAAGTAAGCACTTATCTAGTTTCTAACGGGTGATCGTATGTAAGGAGTGTTTTAACAATCCTGTTTTGACATTACCATTTCAGTATTGTTTTGACATAACATCTCAATCCTCCACAAGACTTATTAGTTTTGGGATGTTTTTGGGTCGAGAGCTCTACAGCCCAGTATGGGGGAGATCTTGTGAGGTGATGTTACTAACATGTCGGCAAAAAATAATAGTGAAAGTGAATATTATGGGGGAGATCTTGTCACATGATGTAACGTTACTAACATGTCGGCAAAAAATAATAGTGAAAGTGAATATTATGGGGGAGATCTTGTCACATGATGTAACGTTACTAACATGTTGGCAAAAAATAATAGTGAAAGTGAATATTATGGGGAAGATCTTGTTAGTGATGTAAAGTTACTAACATGTCGGCAACAAATAATAGTGAAAGCGAATATTATGGGGGAGATCTTGTAACATGATGTAAAGTTACTAACATGTCGGCAAAAAATAATAGTGAAAGTGAATATTATGGGGGAGATCTTGTCACGTGATGTAACGTTACTAACATGTCGGAAAAAAATAATAGTAAATGGTTGGGTAAAAAGTTTACTCCAAACAACACAAATATTATAGAAAAACAAATATTATTCAAGCAGCTATTCCACACAAAGAATCTGATCAAGCAGCTATTCGAGATGAGGAATCTGATCAGGTAATCTATTAGTAGCTCTACAGACCTCCTCATATGCAAATCCAAATCCACCTCCCCTCCTCCGCAGCTCCAGCTCCACTTGCAGCTCTCCTCCCAGTGCACTGCATGCTCCTCCCACTGTGCATCCCTCTTCCTCGTTCCACTGTGCACCCCTCATCCTCCTCCCATGCCGCACCCCTACTCCACCACGTCCTCCCCCCCTGCGCAACCTCCTGCACCTCCCCTCCTCCTCCACCGCGTCCTCCTCACCTCCATCATCATCCTCTCCTCCTTTCTGTGAGATGGCAGCTTTCTGTTCAGTTTCCATTTGTTTGAGTGATAATCATGATGATTCTTGTACACTATTTCATGCTCATCATGCTATTCCACAATTTCAAAGGCAGCGCAGACATATAAACCCAATATTCTATGAAGCTCATTGCTTCCATTAACTGCAACCCCATAAAATTATATTCCTTCTTGCTTCTTCACCACTTCTATCACCTGTTCAGCACTCTAGAATTTAATTAAAAGACACCATCAACTTATATTCCTTCTTACTTCTTAGCCACTTCTACGACCTATCAGCACTCTAGAATTTAATTAAAAAACAACAAATATTGCTCAAGAAGCACGTTCAAAGAGCCCTTATAGTCATAATTATGTGGAAGTATCCTTATGATCATTTGAGCTTTATCATAATAAAGAAATGAGTGGACAGACATCTTTGAGAAAATTATGACGATAGAAAATATATGAATATATGAAATAGGTTACAGAATCATGCGCCAAAATTTAATGAATATTTAAAAATTAGATATATTAAAAAATTGATATTATCTTATTGGAAAAAAAATTATTTTTATTCACTTACCAAATGAACAAAACAAGATTTTCACTCAACCTCTAAAACAGAAACCATTAATAAATCAATCAAACCCAAAAAACCTACTTCTTTCCCACATCGCATCTTAAGCATTTACTAGATAACATGCTTAAAAATTATTCTTAAGAGAAAGATACCATGTATTGACATGCATTTGCACATGAATTCGATAAAAAAATACAATGTTGTATTAACAATAACATGGACAATTCACTTATATAAAACAGATGTTGTAAACAAATATCACAAATTTAAATCACTTTTTAAAACATGCATCCATTCTTTATTCATCATCCAACTCAAAACACCATATTGATATATTCACTGAATCCATCTATATATATCATTTTACTTGGTCGTGGTTGCTGGCGAAATTATGATCTCTGTAATAACATTATATTGTTTACAGCCTGCAGCTAGATATTATTGCATTATTGTTTACCTGCATTTCCAAACATGTTCTCATATTTTTGTATTGTTATTTACCTGCACCTCGAAAAGTTTTCTGAGAGTGTAACGTTCAAATTTTGAACATAAAATATTGCCATTTAGGGTTACGCCCGAAGGACTATATTGTGTTCAAATGTGTAAAAGAAATTTAAAATGTAAAATGTTTAAATGAGAACCATTAACGGTGATGTGACAAGGTTATATTATGATCAAATATGCAAGAGGAATTTAAATGCAAAACGATTGAATAAATAAGAACCATTAAATCATTAATGTACACTCATACATATTTTTTCATCTTTTTTATATCCATATATATATATATATATATATATATATATATATATATATATTTAAATTTTTGAATGGTTTTGGAAAAATGTGAGATTAATAGTAACTTTAATTATTTATTATCATTTTATAATTTAAACAAAACCATCATCAATGGTAATAATGAAGAACGAAAAACGTTTTTGACTATTATATTAATGTGTTGACTTGCCTCCAAGGGAAAGGAAAGGCCAAAAGTAGACATTTCTCACCAACATAATTTATGAAATATATTGCAGAACGTCGATGGAGAAGAGAGGCGAGGAAGTGAACAACATAGTGTATGAAGGGTGACAAAGAGTTAGGGTGACAAAGAGTTAGAGATCCTGTCCATGGCTTTTTTGGAGTAATCAACCATCCCCACAACAAAGTAGAAGAGCTATAATTCAAATTGGCAACCCCAGAAGCAAAAGCAAGGTTGACCGCTAACATGCAGAGTGTGCAACAGGCTAATCTAATGTCTGCATTCCTTAATTATCATGAAGCTTCAGCTACTGCACATCAAATTCACTGCATGATTTCAACGACGATGTTGATTCTCTGCAACTATGGGAGCCGCTTTGGACATGGCCATAATCTCTACTTGAACTAAAAATTAAGACTTGCATTTTCTCTTCTCTTCCCTTTATTTTTTTATATTTTAATTTCCATAAAGAATAGATTAGACGGTAGGGATTGAGTATATATATATATATATATATATATATATATATATATATCAATTTTGAATTATATATTAAATTTAAATTAATATTGTATTAATATCATGCAAGGTCTTTTTCTTATTACATTAATTTCTAAATAAAACATTTTAAAGCATTAATAACCTTTGCCTATTAGTAAATTTTTAAATATAATATCGGATAAGATAAAACATTATAAAGCATTATAACAGTATTTCTAATCTTCCATAATTTGTTTTCATGTAAATTCACAAATTGATAATACATGTTTTAACCTATTAATAAAATAAGTTGCATTATTTGGTTTGCACTAAAATCCTTATATATTAATAAATAAATAATTGAAGGCATTATAAAATCACCATTAATATTATTTATTTATATGTAAATCTTATTATAGTACGTTCAACGAATGAGTGCAAATTAATGATGTTTTTTCATTAAAGAGATGAAAAGCAACCTGCCATGAAAATGAAAAGACAGGCATTGAAAAAATTAATTGCACATTTCACTCTTGAGAATGATTGGTAGGGGAATCTCTCTAATTCTTGAATAGATTTACATAAACATTGAAAACAATTACTTACACATTTCACTCTTAAGAATGATTGGTAGGCGAATCCTTCTAATTACAGAGTGGATTTGATCCCTCTAATAAAAAAAATTAATTACACATTTCACTCTTGAGAATGATTGGTAGGCCAATCCCTCTAATTCGTGAGTGGATTTGATCCCTCTAATGACAGTAGCTAATTATTTTAATTGATTATCATGTTATTTACTTCAGAGTTTGCTAATTATGCCGAGGTATTTAATAGATAATCCTCTATCTGTGTTTTCAACTTAATCTATTCCTTACAATGTTGACCAAACTCCATTTTTGTGTCACCTACCATGACTGAAACTAACCTAGATCCAAATCCTAGGCTCTATCAAGCATCGAGAGGGATCAAATCTCCCAAGGTACAAACTTCTTCTTGAGTATTGCACTAAAGGAGGTTTGCACCTCGGGAGATTTGATCCCTCTCGGCGCTTGATAGAGCCTAGGATTTGGATCTAGGATGGTTCCTATCGCATTGAGAATGGATTTCACATCTAAGTGAAAGTGAACCAACATTGTACACCAAAGTGAATAATCAAGGTAACATGTTAATTGTCTTCTTGTATGTAGATGATTTAATTATTACTGGTTATTTTGGCATAAAAGAATTTAGAACAGTCATGGAAAGTGAATTTGAAATGATTGATTTGGGGCTCATGAAGGTTTTTCTCAGCATTGAAGTTCAATATTCTGCAAATTGTATTTTTATATCATAATTAAATTATGAAAGTAAATTTTTAAAAAGATTCAATATGTCTAGTTGCAAGTCAGCCCCAACACTAGTAATAACAGGTCTAAATATGAGAAAGGATGATGAAGGATCAACTCCAGATCCTACGATGTTTAAAAGTATTGTTGGAAGCCTTATGTATTTAACAACAATAAGGCCAAACATCATGTATGGAGTAAGTTTGATCTCAAGATCCATGGAGTCACCAAAAGAATCTCATTGGAAAGAAGGTAAAATAATTCTGAGTGACAATGGAGGCAGCACATATAACAGAAAAAGCATATCTCGGTACACATTTCATTTTGGTATAGGTATTGTGTCATGGGATTCGAAGTAACATTGCATAGTAATGTTGTTTTCAGTAGAAGTAGAGTATGTTGCAGCTACATGCGCTGAATTTCAAGTCATTTGGATCCGGATAATGTTAAAAGAATTTTCATAGAACCAACCTTTTTCTGTGACAACAAATCATCCATTGCATTATCAAAGAATCGTGTGTTTCAAAAGCAAACCAAAGACATTCATAGAAGGTATCATTTCATAAGAGAGTTGGTGAAAATCAAAGAAATTTGTTTATAATTTTGTAGGTTTGAATATCATCTTGCACACATCTTTACAAAACCATTGGCATGGGATACATTCCAGTATCTCCGAAGTTATTTAGGAATGGAAATTTATGTACAGTGAACTCTTCCATGAACATAGCAAGTTTTAGCTCTGAAATTTTTTGTAATATTTTGTTTTAAATTTTGATCTTCTCATAATTAAGGGGAAGTGTTGGAAATATTAATTACTGACTGATCTGAATTACACATCAGCCGACTCTTTCAAAGTCTGTAGTAGGTCAGTTTCTTTAGGTCAATCTAACATGATGAAGAGTTCGTGTCTCTTGTATATAAGCCATTCAAATTTAATTGTTGAAGCTAAGTTTTTAGGTAGATAGTTATTATAGTAGTTAATGTTAAGTCGGTAGCTTCACACAGAAGAAATTTTAGTTGGTAGAATTTTTCTATATGAAGAAGAAGATTGTAAATATGAAGAAAGGAACAGAGAAGAAAAACAGATAGAGAGATAGAAAGAGAAGAGAAATGCGGAGAAGAAGAAAAATTATGTGAAGAGTTTGAAGCTCAAGATTTTGTTCTTTGTGAAAGGGTTGACAGCTGAAGCTCTGTGAAAGGTGAAACATCCTTGTAATTTCCAAATTTTTATTTACAGCTATAGGTTTTTGTTATGTTGTCACAAGAAATATGAATCCATAGTTTATGGTTTAATGTAAGTTTTATTTAGCCGCACATCTTCTCCAAATTTACCTATTTGAATGTTGTTTACATTTACTCTTGAGTGAAAGATAGAAAGAATTCATATTTATTTCACTTTCTAAAAATTCTATTTTTATCCACAAAAGTGTTAGGCACAAATGTTATTAAAGATTTGGTTAAATAATATTGTGAGTAAGTTGCAAGAGTTGTGTCATAGTGTATCTCAAGTTACCTAAGTTTAAATTTGTTTTGCATACCCTAAGTCTTTAAGACTAGGAAATATAAAGTTGGTTGCACAAGAGTTGGTTGTAACCTAAATTTTGACGCAGTAAAAGTTGGTTGAAATCCAAGTTTGAGTAGGTAAAAGTGCATATGACAAAAAGTCGGTTGCAGTAGTAACTCTGTTGCAATAATTTTGTCTCAGGTATTTTTAGTCGCAAGACTTTATGAAAAAATTAAAAGATAAAATAAAGAAGGTTGTGATGCATGGAAACTCAAGTTAATTACCGTAGTTGTCGTTTTCTAGAGACGGTGAGCCATGCAAAGGTTGACTTGAAGGAATTCAATGTGGAATATTAGAAGAAATATGGAAAGAGTATCATGATGGCCTTGCATGCCACATTGGATGATTAATTAATCCATCACCAGCATAATGTTCATCAGGATATTGACGTTCAGTTCACAAAGTTGTGCAAAGAAATCATGGCTGGTGTTGGCATTCACGACTAGATACAAGGCAGATGCAATTAAATTGTATTGCTATGTTTTTTACTTTACCATCTGAACCACTATGAGGGCCTATTATTTTGGGGAAGCTATAAGTTATATGCGTGATGTTGATATGTTTTGACATTACCATCTCAATCACCGTGAGGACTTGTTATTTTGGGGAATTTATATGTGTGATGTTAATTTAATTAATCATAGTTCTATTTTAATTTTATGTTTAGCATGTAAATTTAAAATATGTTGGTTATGTGGATACAAATTTAAATTATATGTAGGATAAATGAATGTGATCTCAATTACAATGTACATAGAAAATATGGTTTATATTGTTTAGTGACTAGAAATAAAATATGTATATGTCAATGATAGAAGTGGAATTCAAAGAAATCAATGTGGAAAATTAGAGAAAGTATAGAATGAGTATCATGCAAGCCTCCTTCTACCACTAGCTTCTTGATCATTAGGAAATTAGTGCTGAGTTGAAGAACTTTCGTTGGGTTCTCCCAGTTGGCATTGGCATTCAACAAATTATGAGTTATATGTGCATGTGATGTTAATATTATTAATGATGGTTGTGTTGTAATTTTAGTTTTAGCATGAAAATTTAAAAGATGTGGAGTATCTCGATATAGATCTAGATTATTTGTTGAATAAATGAATGTGATATGAGTTGTAAAGTACATAGAAAATATGGTTTATATTGTTTGTTGACTAGTAATGAAATATGTATATGTCAATGGTTGCATGATATTGCATGTATGATTATTGGTTCATTATCATGATGTGTGAGCAAGTGCAAGGTTTTAAGAAACTCAACTATCCAAACTATATATTCGAAGATGAATCCCTAAGAACAATAGAGACCACATAGTTACTATGTTGATGTAGGTGTCACTACAACAAAAACTGGATTTAGCGTCTCTTTTTGCATCCTTTTTTGCGTCTAGACCATATTTCAGTGTATTTTTCTTCATTTTTTGGACAAAATGGCGCAATTTCACGGGTTGGTACTATTTTAGGCATTTTTTGCATCCTTTTTGTAAATCTGGCACAAATTGCAGTATAATTTGCACCAGGTTTTGCACTTGGTTATGTTCCAAGTTTTGCATGAGGTGTTGTGACAGGTTTTGAGCCTAGTTTTGCACCTAATTTTGCTCCTAGTTTGTACATTTTACTCTTGTTGTGCCCCCTTTTACATCCATGTTTGCTTCAACTTTTACACCCTTGTTTTCATCCACTTTTGTATCTATTTTTACATCCAATTTTGCATCCACTTCTGCTTCTTTTTTTACATTGCTTCATGCACCAAGTTTGGAATAAAAGTTTACATCCTATTTTGCATCTCGTTTTGCTTCAACCATTTTTGCATCCTCTTTTGCATCCACTTTTTCATCCACTTTTGCACCCACATTTTCATCCCTTTTTGCATCCATGTTTATGTATTTTTTTGCATCTACTATTGCATCCACTTTTGTCATGTCCCAATTCACACCCATTGTTGCGCCTACTTTTACACCCACTTTTGCTTCAACTTTTGCATCCACGTTTGCATCAATTTTTGTATCCAAATTTACATCAGTTATTGCATCCCTTTATGCATCCACTTTTGCATCGGGTTTTGCATTGGGTGTTACAACTACTTTTGCATCTTGTTTTGCATCTACTTTTGTTGCATCCACTTTCGCATCCAATTTTGTATCAAATTTTACATCCATGGTTGTATCCACTTTTGCACCACTTTTTTCATCATGTTTTGCTTCCACGTTTGCATCATTTTTTGTATCCACTTTTGCACCACTTTTTTCATCATGTTTTGCTTCCACGTTTGCATCATTTTTTGTATCCACTTTTGCATCACCTTTTGCATCCATTTTTGGTGCACCCCATTATGCGCCCACTTTTTCACCTACTTTTGTTGCATCCATGTTTGCATCATTTTTTGCATCCATGTTTTTATCCACTTTTGCATCCAATTTTACACCTAGATGTTGAAAATAACAATGAGGATAGTGATTATGATATTGAGGATGGCTACAATGATGATGATAATGTTGTTGATAATGAGAAGAATGATGGCAATGATGATGATGAGGATAATGACAAAGACGACATTGGCAATGATTATGAGGGCAATAAAATGAATGATGATGATGGTGATGATGATAATGAGAATGGTGATGAATACAATGAGAATGATGATGTTGATCATCTTAAAAAATAAGTTGTTATTTGTCATGCATAAATTGTATGTGTCCTCCATGACCATTTTCCACTAATCACATATTTTGGGTAGATTTTATTTCTTATGCCAAAGGTAATGATAAATAACTGATGAAAATGACAATAATCATGATGATGATGATATCCAGGAAAGTGGTGATGATGATGGTTTCAAGGACAATGGTGATGATGATGACACGAATGATGATTATGCCGATGATCATGACTATTGTGATAATCATGGCGAAAATGACAAATATGATGACGATGATGATGATCATCATCATCATTACCATCATTGTCATCATCAAAAACATCATCACTGTCATTGACATCTGGTTCATCATCGTCATCATTTAAAGAATATGGGATATCTTTACCATTTAAAGCATGCATAGCAAGTGGGATACAATTACAATATTAAGCATGCATAAATCATAACTATGATTGAGCACATTTTAATCTTGGAGCTTGTAGTGAAACTGGGTTTATTTACCTCTACTAACACTTTCTTATAAGGATCATCATCACCATCATCATTGTCTTCATCATCATTTATCATGTCATTCTCATTGTCATCACAATTTCCATCTTCATCATTATTATAATCATCATCGTCACCATATAATCACATCATTGTCAACTTCATCATCATTTCCATCATTTTCATCATCATTCAACTCATCATCATCATCATCATTGTCATTGTCATCATCAACAACAGCATTGTCATCATCATTATCTTATAATCACATAATTGTGAATGTAATTATCATCAAATCAATTACATTTATTGTTTCCACTCTAGCACCCCAAATCAATTACATTTATATTCTCCTTATGCTAGGTTGTATAGGTACACAACTAGGTGGTCTATATCATGATGATGCTAAAAAGGACACAAATTGCGTCCACTTTAACATCCAAAATAAATTACATTTAAATTCTACTTGTGCTAGATTCATGTTTAGGTGAAAATTAGGCACAATATATAAAGATGTTGCTAAAGTGGAAAAAAGATGATTTGATAAATAAAGGCAACAACAAAATCAAAATACGAGGTTTCCTCGATTTGGCATCTTACTTTTTATTTCCTATTATAGTTAATCAAAAGTATTTTGATTTGAAGGGTAGTTGTGAATCACATAATCTAATTGAAATCCCATTTGAACATCTATATGAATACTACATGGATTATATATATGTTTAAGTGAATCATATTTGTTTTAAAGGTGAGCTTATACATAAACTAATCAAAGATTTTTTATATAGTGTAGTTTACGTACATTTGTGTTAAACAATTCCTTCAACTGCACAAGTTATATTTGTATGTACATGCATATGACAACTTCTACAATATACATATATCACCTTTTTTAATTCTCAACGAATAACCTCATATCACTTCTAACAATTATCAACCAATAGATGAAACTAACCACAATACCTATTATCCAACTAATTATTGTTATTTTTGGCTACCAAGTCATATTAACTTATAAACATTTTAAGGACATTGCACTAGGTAACGAGTATAGAGACACGAATCAACACATTAATTTAGACTATGAGTTCTAAACATAGTAATTGAATGACTATTGCATCCAAATAATAATGAAGCATTTTAAAATGGGACATAAAAACCATTATTATTTAAATATGAATTACATATCCGACTATAAATTTAGAAGTCTTCATTCACATTATAATCTTCATCTAGGTCTTCCAATGTTTCCTTGTCAATGTTCATATGTTCTTCCAAGTACCTAATATTATTCTTGCTACACCATCCAGCTAAAGTGGTATTGTAATCATCCTCATCTTCAATTTCATCATATTCTGTATCAATAAAATTTGTTTCTTGATCGATTACATGAATGTCACCAGATCTATTTTCATCATTGCTTTCACTATCATCCATATTATCTTCCTCCATAATATCATCTTCCTCCATGATAGCATCTTCTGAAGATGCACTTATGACCCTGGTTCTCCATATTGCTAAAGGAATATTGTCGTTATTATCATCTTCACATTCTTCTACTAGATCTTCTTCAACTTGAACATCATCATGGATGCCAATTTGTTCTCCCTCAACTATATTTGGTTGGTCATTATTGGTTTTCTCAGTATCGATTGAAGCATCTTCAAAAACATGTCTTAATCTTGGATCATAATGAATGACAAATATCCATTTTGGATCCAAAATATCTTCATAGAAAAATACATGTGCATGAAGGAGATCCATATATTAGACATGTGTTACTACATTTTTATTGTTATCATTAAACACATATATATTCCCAATAGGCAATGAATTATCAAAATATTGACGACTAATGCTTCTTATATTTATATTATGTTTTAGGAAAAAAATACCTGCTCAGAATGAATTGGTAGAACATAAGGCTCCTTATCCTCTAGTAGGTACTTTGAGGAGTATATAGAAAACAATCCACTATAGGTATCATGTCTTCTTCTCCTCCCAAATGCTTCATACCATTTACATTTAAAAATGCAACATTTGAAAGAGCGGTAATCCAACTCAATAATTTCTTGTATTTTTCCAAGATATCGAAGATTCCCTTAAACAATGTTTTTATCTTTTGAACTTGCTTTACTTGATTGCTTGAAATCAACCATAACCCCAAAAACAAATGTTTGTCTCTTTACATCTACTCTTTCTACTTGATAATGACGACCATATGCCCACATTGCAGGATACTTTCTCACCTATGAAAGGCCATTTTTAAGTGCAAATAAATACGATTATTCATAATTAAATAATTAATAGTTTGATGAATATATTCAAACAACATTTTTTAAGAATTTCAAGCAACATTCTTGAAGAATTTCATGCTTTACCTTTCGTTCACATATTCTAGAAATGCTGATCTCATCTTTTGTTATGTTTGCATCTATACCTTCCTCATCCATTTGGTTTTGAATTTCTTCAGTAATCCATTGTAGAGTGCAATCTTTTCCCCATTCACCAGGAAGATCTGTGGGAAGTGGGAGATTGCTTTGGTTCAATATCTTAAACTATCTCCTTGTTTCTAACACTTCTTCCCTTTTTATATCATACAAATCAATCCATTTATTCATGTAGTCCATCTGGTATAGAACGAACTTGTCAAGCATGGCACTTTCATCGACACCTATTAAAAATCAACACGTATAATTCAAAATGTAAATGTTATTATTTTATTTTGAAAAACACAAAACTATATAGTAAATGATTCTAAACATAATCACAATAATGATGATTGTACTTACCAATTTCTTGTTGAACACCATTACTTTGAGGTTTTTCTCCATCTATAATATCCGATGCACGCTTTTCATCCCAAAATTGTGGACTATCCATGAACTCTTTACCAAGGAATTCACATAGGAAGTAAAATGCTTCATTCAATACATACCCTTTAGCCATGCAACCCTCTAGACGTGCCTTTTGTCGGACATATCTTTTTAAGTCTTTCATGTACCTCTCAAAGAAAAACATCCACATCATTGAAACGATGCCTACTATTTCAATGTCATCGACTAGGTGTATAATTAAATGTACTTGTAGGTCCATGAAACTTGTAGGGAACTCCTTCTCAAATACACACACAATTTCAACAATTTCCTTCTTCCATTTTGGCACTTCACACACATGGATCTCTTTAGAGGTCAACCACCTAATAAATGACACAAAATTAGTATAAACATTTATGACATTTAAAACGAAATATAATATATCATTGCATCATACATAGTAACATTTCATACCATAAGCCTTGTAAATATCAACCCACAATATACCTTAAAAATGTTGACAGTCGACTTATGGCATTCCTTAAGTCAGCTGTAAGACATGAATCCCCTCTAATTTCCAATGGCATGATATGTTATCAAACCCATTTACCAGAGTTCATTAATATCGATTTATCATAATTATAAAAAAAGTAAGTAAGTAATAACAATAATAATTAATTGATTCAAATACCTTCATAAAATTATGGTAATCATGTGTTTTAAATCCTGTGACATGTCTATCTACTATAAAAGATTTATTCAATGACGAGCCATAGCCAGTGGGTGTTCTTATTCAACATATCACACTTTTTAGTTGATCCAGTTCTTTGTTTTTTAGAATCCATGGTGCTTCTGCATATGATTCATTTTCTTGATTTGGCCACAAATGTTTTCTATCAAATTTAGTATGTGAAAGAGAAATATCTCTCCTTGATGATAAGGTGTCTTTATCTTTGCATGCTATATGTCTAAAAATAGAATCAAGGACATTTTTGAAAATATGCATAGTATATAGTAAATGAGATATTAATAGATCCTTCTAGTAAGGGAGATCATAAAATATGGATTTCCTATTCATTCCTTTTGGCATTTCAACCATAACTTGTTATGGTTCCTCAATTGAATGATCATGAAGACAAAAATCATTCCAAGATTTCAGTTCAGCGTCTTCATACTTTTTAAGCCAATCAGTAGGACTCATAACCTTGGGAGGAGGTCTATTTTCAATTTTTCTAGCAAATTGATTATTTAGGCGATTTCTGAACTTATGATCCGTTGGTAGAAAAACCCTATTGTTTGCATAAATAAATTTGCGTAGATCTTTAGAATATCTCGCCTCAAATTGTTCAGCGCATCTTGGACATGCAAAATAACCTTTTATTTTTAGCCCTGCAATCCAATAACTATTTTTTATAACAAAATTATAATAATGTAATAGTTATATGCAAGTTGAATTGAAAATAAATTATGATGTGCAAATATGAAAATTATTTTTCTTACCTGAAAAAACACCAAGTCCCTGGAAATCATGAATTGTCCAACATAGTATTCCATAGAACATGAAGAACCTGTTTGATGGAGGACGTGATATGTCATACATTCTTATGCCTTTCCATAACAATTGCATCTCATCAATAAAAGGCGCAATATAAACATCCACTTTTTTTACTTGATGTTTTCCTCGGACAATGAGAGTTATCATAAGGTGCTCCTTTATAACACTCATCCATGGGGGAATATTGTATACTATCAATCCAACTATCTAGACAGTATGAGTTGCGCTCAATGGAGGATAATGGGCACACTCCATCTATTACAAGCCCAAATCTAATACTACGGGGTTCATCTTTGAATTTTCCTGGCCATTTTTCCTCTATGTGTTTCATTGCTTTACAGTCTGCTGGAATTCGCATGAATCCATCTTTACTCCTGTTCTTTGCATGCCAGTCCATCAATTGTGGAAGTGACTTGCAACGAAACATTCGTTGAATTCTAGGTATAATTGGCATGTGGCATAAAACCTTATTCGGACCAGGTGGACTTTGTACATCTGTGTGATATCTCTTCTCTTTGCATATAGGACATTCTTGTTTATTTTGATATTCACCTCTATATAATATGCACTCATTTTGACATGCATGAATTTGCTTATATACTACCCCCAACTCAACCAACAATTGACGTGCTTCTTTACAAGTTGATGGCAACACATTATCTTCAGGGAATATTTTATCCTTTAGTGCCCTGTAATATTGTTTTCAGAGAAACATGTTAGAAATGTCATTTAATATCATTGTTTATATAACATATATCCATTTAAAGTCCACTTAAATAAATTCGATTGAATTTAATACTTATCTACTAATTGTGTAAACCAATTAACAATGCAAATCTATAAATATAATTCAACGTACTTTAGCAAAGTAGTGAAGCTCTTATCTAACCAACCAAATAATGACTTGATTTCCAATAATATTAATGTGCATGAAAGCTTTGATGTTCTACTTGCACCCGACTTGAACACGACTATCTTTGCTGCTTGCTTGATACATTCATGAATGTTAATATCATCAAATTTTTCATGGTGGCAATTTCCCTCTATATCATCATTAATGTTATGCATAGGATCATCACCCTCATCATTGTTTCCATCCTCAAAGAAACTTGTGAGCATTTCATTCAATCCTTCTTCGTGCATTTCATTTTCGTCATCATGTTCACTATGAACATGATGAGGCATGCCATCAATTCTTGCTAAATTCATTAATTCTTCAAATTGTGTAGGTGGTAGTTCTCTCTTCAATGCTTCTCTTATTCTCCTAGTATGGTTTAAAGGATGAATTGGATCATCACGTTGAATTCTTAATGACCTAGCTGGACCTTTACCATTAGTAGCCGTATCATCAGCATCAACCTATAATTAAATGCAACCATGATTTAATATTAGATCATAACAATTATTGGTTAAAATATTGTAACCATTTATGTAACGTCTTTGTACAATTTCATGTTTGAATTTTTTCTTTCCACAACATGTAGAACATCCACAATCAACAATCATCTCAAATTATTAATTCCATATAGTATTGTCATGACTAACTTCTTGTTCATTGTGCTCATTTGTTGTTGGATTTGTAGATTCCATTGTCATATCTTCTTCCACCCATTGTTTTCTACATGATTTAACAGTAGGAGGCCCATGTCCAAGGATAGATCGTTGTATTGGTCTAACATAATGCATCAACTCCTCATTTTCTTTGATTGCATTGCCAACCTAAAATAAGCAACACATGCATTATTTTTTTCCAAGATTGGATCATAGACTATATAATGTTATTGTATTGTACAATTATCTAATTGAATTGATATTGAACAACTAAAAACAACAATTGTAAGTATTCATCCCATGTATTATCATCATGACTAACCCCCTGTTCATTATGATGAGTTTCTATTGTATCTGTAGACTCTATTGTCATATCCTCTTCCACCCACTTTCACATGCGGAGTGCTTTAATAGTACAAGGTCTTCTTTCTTGCTCACAAAGGTCTTGATTTGTGTCCATGGCCTTCTCCAACTCCTGTAATAAACAATAATGATAACAAATTTTATTAAATGGTAATAATATTGAAATATATCATACAATGAGGAGCAAATTAGAGGGATTTGAATGTTTGCTTGAAAGAAAAATAAACTAAGAGGAATTTCAATCGTTAGTTTATTGAAAAACAATGGAGAATTGTTAAAGGAGCAATAGTAGTATGGCTTGAAGCAATTGAGAGGTAGTATGGGGGATTTTTTTCATGGGGTTTATCACTTCTAAATCCATTTTTCTATTTTTCAGTATGATATTAGCACATTTGGAATTATATTTTTCACTTTGGAAACCCCAATATCATACTTTGGAAAAATTGATTTGACCTATCTTTGAAGAGGCTTAGAATAAAGTGAATCCAAATTTAATTAAATGGTCTTATAACAAAAAAAATATTAGAGTTTTATATGTTTCTTAGGATTACAACTTACTTACCTTGTGTTCTAGCATTAAAGTACACTAGAAAAAGAATATGTATTTTTCTAATAGAATATAATATCTTTCTTATATTGAAAATTAGTTGCGACCATGTTATAGAGCATGTTAATGAAAAAACAAGATATAGTAAGTCTAATACTAGAGCTTCAAGATGTCCCAAAAACCCAAAGTTGTTGGCTAATAGTTGTGTTATTGTGTACTTGATGTGTATCTATAGACCAAACTTGTATATTGCCAAATAAACTATCATAAAAAACAACTTTTCAAAAGAATGAAAAAACTTATAATTACATGGAATCATGAAAAAACTTGAATACTTTGGTTATAGAAGTGAATAAGAAATGTGTATACTAACTAATAAAATATAAATTGGTGTTGTTATTGCTCCATTTAAGATAATTGTTTAGGGTTTGAGATAAATACTATGATTTACATGCATTTGAGTTTGGTAATTAGTTGAATAGTAATGGCCTCAGGGTAAAAACACTTCAAAATGCAACGATACTTGCTCTGTAGTGTATGGGGGTCAGAGGCAACATGGGGAACCAACCTATGAGGTGTTGCTGGAGAGAGAAAGCTGAAGCAACAAAAAAATTAGTGTGGTTACCCCCACCGAGGGAAGGGGATGAAAAGAACAACACAATTGCAATACAAAATGATTAAATGAATCATCACAGCACATCGAACAGCGAAGCATAGTCGAAGAATCCAAAAATCCAAAGCTATTTAACAAGGTGCTTAGCTCTTTCCATCCATTTTATGTATTGGGTGAAGGAGATATTGGAAAATTCTCACACGTAAAGACAGATGAAGAAATTCATTTATAGATTGAAATCCAGAACCACTAGCAATACCAAAGTTGTCCAATGGGCATGAGAATTGAAGCCACCAGTCTGTCTGTAAATAAATGGCGACCTCAAATCCTTCTTTCTGAATGGATATGGGTTCATGCCAACCAAAAGGAAGTTTTTACTTTTACCAAATGATAGTGAGGGATCATACTAGGTGTTATCCAACCAAGGGGTAGCACGAGGAAAGAGAGAAACAAATCCTTCTAACCCCTTTCAAAGATTGAACATGTAACTGGAAATTTGGAAATTGAGAGATTTACATTGAAGTTAAGGGTTCCTACCTGCCACTAAACCCTGAGTAGAAGCTACCATGCTTACCTTCAAGTAAACCCTGCTCAGAATCTACCATTCCTACCTTCCACTAAACTCCACGTAGAATATTACTACAGTCCTCAGGAGTTTCATTGGTTCGATAGGTGGAGGGAAGGATAATGCTACTTGTAACCCCCTCAGTCAATAGCGATTTGATGAATTAGCAAATAGAGCCGTAGAATGCCTCTACTGAGAGATGAGGGCTTAGCCAAATCCTGGGATATATTCACATGCTTCCCCAAGGTTGCTGCTATCCCAGGTTTAATTGGCACACTAGAAATCTCCCCAAATCAATGTCAAATAGCAGGAAGGGCTAGGCGCATTCTTGGGTGCAATCCTGGACTCAAATCCCCAGGTAGAAAGCAGGTGGACATAGTGGCACCCAGGAAAGTGCCCCAGATCAATTGCAAATTATAGGAAGGGCTCAGGGAATTCCTAGGCGCAATCCTGGACTAAAATCCATGGGAAACATGCAGGTGGACATAGTGGTGGCCAGTGTGGAAGGAGGAAACTTAAAAAGCATGGGTTCTTTCAGGTTGAATGCATGTTTCTCCCTTGCAGGTTGAAAAGTGCCCTTAGAGGTTGAGAAGATTAAGCAAAAGCACTACACCAGGCTATTACTTGTGCTTTGCAGTAATGGCAAGCAGAGGAGGAAGCGCATATGGAGCAGAATAGGGATTTTCTTTATTTATTTATTTATTTGGTATTTGGTTTTTTTAGAGTAGAACAGGTATTTGTTTTTTTTAATGCCAACCTGTTACTTGTGCTTTTTTATATTTGTTGTTTTCTTCATAAGAACTGTCCTCTTCAAGGATTGAACCCACCTTCTTTTCTGTTGTTTCTTTACATTAGTCGTCTAGTAGAAGTATTGGGGTTTGCATACCGCCAAGTCAGCATCCATGAAAACCATTGAACTATTCAGAGCTAGAGAAAAGCGCTTCTAACCTTCCTCCTCGAGTCCACAAATATGGTTATAAAAAATGTAAAACCCACAAACTATGCTCTCTGAATGTCAAGATAGTTCCTACAGGATGTCGTTTGATCAAACCAAACTCCTAATCATAACTGGTACCTACAACCTTGAAAGGATAATTTGTTTTGTGTTGAACTTACTGGAACAAGTTACAAATCATTAAATGTGAAATTAATGATAAAGAGAAATTAAACGTTGGGGTTTTCATACTGCCAAGTCAACATCCATGAAAACCATTGAACTATTCATAGGTAGAGAAAACCCCTTCTAGCCTTCCTCCCTGAGTTCACAAATATGGTTATGAAAAATGTAAAACCCACCAACTATGCTCTCTGAATGTCAAATAGTGAATGTCTTTAGGCACTTCCTAAAGACATTCACTATTTGCAAGATCATCATTAGATTGCAGAAGGTTTGCAAGGAACTCTAGTTGATTAGGACAATTATATCCTTGAAAATCACTTGACAAGATGCCACTCCAAATATGGAAAAGGTTATTTTCTTCCTAGGTTGAGATAACAAGTTATCCACTTTAGAGTCACAGCATCCTTACCTAATTCTATGAACAAACCTATGACTTCAGCTTCCAAGTATAAATTACACTTACCTGAAATAAGCATTGTGCATACCACAAAGCTAGACATCTACATGGCTAGATACAAAGACAATTAGATACAGCATTCCAAGAAATTCCATATATCAATATCCGGGAAAACGTTATATACAACTTTTATATGGCCAATTGTTGGGCCTCTATATTTTCATCCAAGACATGAATGATGTATTTAGTTGGATTCCAGACACTCGAATTACATCAGGCCACAATAAAAAAAGGTGAGGAATCCCAACCTTGCCTCTTTCTCTTCATCGTCGCCGCAGCCACAGGCTATCAGCGTTGAATGGGTAAAGCAGATGGATAATCTAGGGTTTGAGAAGGATATTTTGCTTCTCTCTTATAATTCTCAGGCTCAAAACCCTCCCACGGTAATAATTTTCAACTTTATGCATTTGTCTTATGTTTCTTTTAAGCTATTTTCCCTGTTACTCATATCTTTAGTCTTCTTAATTTGGTTTCTTAGTTATGTTTATTTAGGAATGGATTTCAATGTTTGTGGTTATTTTTGTACATTTTTGAAGTTTTTATCTATTCTTAAGTTTGTATTAGAGCATTATTTAGGTTGTGTGATTACTGAGAATTAAATGGCTGGTGATTGGTGAGTCTTTATGAAGGTAATGGGAAGGAAAGCCTTAAGAAATTTTCTAGTTTTTGTGGATCTGAAGAAATCGAAAGACTAATTACATGCTTTGTTACTTTGGTTATATTAATTTGCTTGGTTTTGACATGAAACGCTGGATATTTTGCACGTTTTAAATGCTTTGATTTTCCCTAAAAGATATTTGGGGTTTGAGTTTGTTGAATGTTCATGCCACCGAGAACTCTTATGGACAGTTAGGAGGAGTGAGGGAAGACACCATAGGAGACTCATTAGAAGATAATATGGGGACAATCCATTCACAAGTACATGAGAGATTCAATAATTCACATGAAAAGTACAAGGCTTGACATGATCAATACATAATTGAAAAGTTATTAAAGGTATCATAGAGTATGGTTGAAACAAATGATAGAGGATCCTTGTAAGAATTTCATGGCTTTGTGGTATGGTCCTTTTGAAGTGTTGGAGAATTTAGGTGATAATTCCTATAGAGTCAGCAGACCCCATGTATCCACATTTACTCAGTAATGAATGTAGGAAATATTTAACTGTATGAGTCTTCCAAGTTGGACAAGGAAATTGAATAAATAGTCTTACTTATCATAAAGGGATTAGCACTAGTAGCTAACATGGAGTTAGTAGAAGATGTGAATTTGAAAAACAAGTACATAATAATAAAATGGAGGCAACATGAGCTCTAGTAGGTTTGGTTGAAAGATCAACTTACAAACAAGTTCAAATGGTACTCTAGGAGAAGGTAGAGGATTTTTTCCTCACTTATATTAGTAAAATATTTTAAGGACTAAAATACTCCCTAAATGGGGAGGTACGGTATGAAATGGACCTCTAGATAATTTTTATTTATTTTGATGAAATTGAACATACCACCTTCCCTAAATGCAAAACAATCTCTCACTACTGATACTTCAAAATATTATTTTCATATGTCTTCCTAAGAAATCTCCTTACTAAGTGAGATATGTCTAACATATGTGCATCTTGATGTTGTTTCTATGACATAAATTTCACTTTATGTGGAAGATATGATCCCACATTTATTTAGATAAGTGGTACTAAAAAACATATAAACTTCAATATACTATGATAATGCTAATGAAAACCCTTACAAGCTATATCACCATAAAATTGTTTGTCTGTGTGTGTGTGTGTGCATGTGTTCCAAAGAAAAAATGATGGTTGCTTTATTCTTATCATGACAAAAGTTACAACCATAATTGTCCATTTTAGAACTATAAAAAATACACAAAATGTCTTCTTAAAAAGGCAATGGATTGATCTCAATACTGAACCATATGCAGAGTAAAACATAAGTATAAATAGGAGTAATCTCAACCCTACAAACACATAAAAAATAGTACAAAAAATAATAGGAGGGGGAGTGATCTCAACCCTTGCATATGAGTAGTATTGACAGTTCTGTTACTACACCATTTCATCTTGTAGAAATCATATGATTTTTAATTCCAATACTGTGACCTTCCCATATGGGTCCTTAATTTGTATTCTTATCTAACCCATATCTAACTAGCAAGCTGAGTTTTCCAAGGAATCAACCTTCTTATTGAATTCTTGATAATTGTGAGCAATACTTACGTTTGGCAGTTATCCTTTGATTGTTTCCAAGATAGGATACAAATAGATGTTGGAGCATATTGAGCTTTGGTTTATCCAATTGGTTATGAGTTTTGAGTCCAAGAAGATTATCACGTTAGGGAGAGAGTATATCTGTGCCATTGTTAACTATATACATTCACTGTAATTCTGCAAATTTTTTTGTTTTAATGTATAGTGCCTGTTGAAAAGGGATGTTCCTATATTTGTCAGTAATGAAACCTACCAATCCACACTTTCCAGGGTTTCCACTTGATTCCCCATTGCAAAAATAGTTGTTCAATTTGGATCAATACTAGGTGGGTCCAATTTTCTTGCTTGTTTGCTTTTCTTGTCACCTCGGGTCCTTCAATAAATATTTGGATCTATGTAAATTCATTGACATCAAGGGTTACTTGTTTTTAAAAATAGCCTCATTCTTAGATATCCAAGTATCCCACATATTGGTAAGAGGAAGAGCTAAATACATTGAGTTTATAGGGATTTTAAAGTAATTGTCCTAGGCTTCACTAAGAGAGTCTTCTTCTCATACTAGCCTTTGACCCAAAGCATACATTGTTGACCAAAAAACCTAAGTGAATCTCTAGTGCACAAATAAGTTATTGAGAATATTTTCCTATTCTCTGTAGGTATGGAAAAAAATTGGACCTATTTTTCCTCTCCTCCAGAGGTTGTCCCAAGTTTGGATCTTGTTATAGAGGCAAAACCATCCAAAATATATTTCTTTGGGTTGTGATGGGAGTTTCCAAATGAAGCACCAACCTCATGAAATATCAACCAACAAGTTAGTGGACAATGCAATAGAACCCAATTTAACCCCGTACATCCCTCCATCCCTATTCTTAATCCATATCAATTCATTTGGCTAGTCTTTGAGTGTAATAATGAAGCATTGACCAATTTGGAACTATAAATTTCCCATTCTACCCGATGGTCACCATCTAGACCCAAGTATTCTATAGCACACTAGTCATTCTTGTCATGCAAGTCTAGTTCTGAGTATACATATGCAAGCACTTGTAGATTCCTGGAAGTCATCAAAATTTCCATTTCAATTTGAGAGTAAATTTGACCTTTCCAACCCTACTATCAAGTATACTCCAAATTTAATGTTTTCCCCATTCCCAGGTTTGTAGGCTAGGTGATAGCTTATCAAAATACATGATCTAATCAACACCTTCCAAAAGAGTAAGCCACCCACTATTCTCATAGTACCATTATGAATCCAGCTAATAATTGTAAGAGGTTGGAAATACTTTTTTCTATATACAAGTCTACCAAAGCCCCTTTGAGGAGATGAGCCTCCAATACCTTTTAGCTTCCATAGCTTGTGAAAATAGAGATAAGCCCTTAGTCCTGAAGCCACTGTGGCTTTTGGGTTTACTTAAAATCTCCCATCCATAGAGTGCATGGGATTTTTATTCCTTGTTTCTAGACCATATGTATTGTGTGCAAATATTCTAGACAGAGGAAATAATATACTTTGGAATAAAGACCATAGCCATCCAATAAAATGGAATGTATTCAATGACACTTTTTCCCATTGTAAATCTCCCCTCTAATGAGATCCATTGATGGAACCATGAGCCTATCCTTTCCTTGATATTTTCTAGAAACCATAACCAACCCTTGATTTTGTAATCATTTGCTTTAAGAGAAAACCCTAAGTACTTGAAGCAAGAATTGGAGTCTTCTTCTATGTAAGGGAGATGATTGAGAATATTTTGCTTAAGGAGATCGGGTATATTAAAGAACAATATGGTAGGATTCCCTGTGTTTACCTTCATACTTGTTGATAAAGAGAAAAGGATCAGTATGTGTTGTAGTACTTTGGCTTCCATGATAGATACCCTTCCAAACATGAGGATAACATGAACAAATGTAATTTGTGATATAGAAAAGTCCTTTGTGATGTTTACCCCATGAAGATTCCCAAGATTTATTTCAAATGAGATGTTCCTACTCAAGGATTTAATAATAAAAAGGAAAACGAAAGGGGGAAATAATGGGAGCCCTTGGAGAATTCCTCTAGAAGAGTGGAATAACGTTGAAGCAAATACATTTACTTATACAATATAGGAGACACATTTTGTACATGCGTCTGTCTAGTTTATGGATAGACAGGGGAGTCCCAATTGTGTAATGATAAGGTGCAAGTATAACCACTTAACCTTGTCGAAATATTTGGTTAGGTCTATGTTCAACATGAAAGGAGGGGGAACAAAGGATTTGATGGAATGGATGGTTTCTTAAGCCAAACCTACAACATCATGTACATTTATCTAGTCTAAGAATACAAATTGGCTTAGGGGATGTAGTTGGATAGGATAGGATTGATATAGACTGGTATGACCTTGGAGATGACCTTATATATACAATTGGATAGGGATATGGGTCTATAATGGTTGAACCCTGAGGGAAAATCATATTTTGGGATATTAGAAATGAGACTAGAGTTAAATGGGGGGTGAACCATACCTGAATATTTTGATTCTTCAATTGAAACAACAATATTGTCACTGATTAGGTACCAAAATCCAAGGTAAAACATAATGGCCCATCCATTTGGGCCAAGAGATTTTCCATGTTGGAAGGATTTGAGAACCTTAAGAAAATCCTCCTTTGTGGATTCTTCCATAAGGTTTCTAGCCTGTATTAGATCAACCCAACTGTTGAAGAAAGAGGTTGTAGTGAATATGTCTCTGATGTAATATACAAAAAGTATATTATATTATTCATTAATTTTAGTTATTAATTATTGTGCTGCTATAAATCTCTCTTGTTAACTGATAGTTTGGGTTATTGCTTTCTGTTTTGTCCCCTTCAGCCATGTAGGCTATCAATTTATCCTTCTTGTCATTTGGTTTGCTTCTCAACATCTGTCACCTACTAACCAATCGTTAGGGAGTCTTCCCATAGTTAGAATTGCTTGCCTAACTTTGTAATCTTGGATGATGAGTCAATTCTTTATTACTGTTCTATTTCTTATACTATATAACCTGGTAGACAACAGAAATCCTTGGGAGTCTGGTACTATGCCAATCACATCCGAGGACTAAAAGTAGTTTGGAAATGTGTTCCCCCAAACAAAGGAAATCAGCTTTGGCGAAGGCTCAGTTAGGTAATGTAAATTTACTAGATTATGTACTTCTAATTCTTTACTCTTGTCCTGCAAATAACTTGTTCCTCTAGACATTAGAGTCTCTCTTGTACTCATGTAACATGCGGGTTGTAGAGATGGTAGACTATTAATCGTGGGTATGAGTATGAGATCAAAAGTCCTACGTTTTCTAGTTACAGTTATATAAGGTGCCGCTTGTTTTGTTTAGAATGCTTCTTGATTATATTTAATTTGTATCTATATTGCAGTGCTTCATGGTATCAAACATAAGTGTTGGATATATGTAAATTGTATCGATATTTTAGTGTTTCATGGTTTAAAAGATAAGTTTTATGTGGAATCAAACTTAAAAGGTAAACGGAACAATTATTTTTAATATGGTATTGGACCAAAAGTTTATGATCTTGTATAGATCTATAACTTTTGACACTTTTTTGGTGAAAGGTCGACTATTTTAGCTTTATACACGATTATTCGATTCATAGTGCATTGTATGAGGAAAACTTAGGCTCTAGATTAGATTTTTACAATTTTTTTTTAATATTGTAAGATGTGATTCATGAGTCATTTAGAAATAATTTTGTTCACTTTGTTATGCTATTGTGTCTACCTTCGGGCAATTAATGCTTCATCCTTTACCTATGTAATATGAAAATTATCAAGGGTTTTTTAAAGAATGTAGCATCCATTGCTCTGTAGCATGCAACCATTTTTCAATGGCTAAATTACTGGTGGTTTTATGATTTTGAATGTAGCTAAATGCATTTGCGCAATTAACCTTTTACTGACACTACATTAAAAAGTGTTACTCAGTTTCCTTAGGCTAGAGTTTTAGAGCTTTCCAGAAGTTTGTCTCTGAGATCCAGAGTTTACTAGCATATTTTCCAGGATTTCATTTCATATTGACGCGCAGTTAGTTAAAGTCTCAAGCTATCTACCTTGGCCAACCTCTTTCTCCCTTGTATAGAGCATTTGATAGGTATTCTTTGCCAAGGTTTTTCATTATTCTCTATTGGAACATGCCCAAAATTTCTTAAAAGTGGTTTGTTGCTTGTACCCATCTAGCAAGGGCCCTTGTTTCCAAGACCAAGGATATGGTTCGTTAACGTTGGTCTATACATGGCCAAGCATACTCAGGCCAATGAAAGGCAAATGTGCAAATTCATTGTGTTGCTATAAATGTCTCTTTTTAACTCATGGTTTGGGTTATTACTTTCTGATTTGTCCCCTTCATCCACATAGGCTATCACCTTAGCCTTCTTGCCATTTCCTTTGCTTCTCAACATCTGTCAGCTGCTAGCCAATCGTTAGGGAGTCTTTCCATAGTTGGACTTGCGTGCTGGATGATGATTCAATTCTTTATTACTATTCTTCAACACTTCAAATTTTCTTTCTTGTTGTATATTTCCACATCTCCTTGCTTGACTTACAACACAATGTTCTTTTATTTCACCCCTAGGTACAATTTCTAGTTATAACTTAGTCATATCTGTCCACCTGCTTGTTTTGTTGATAAGGCTGATTATGGACTCTGGAGTACCTTCAGTGAATTTTTATCATTTTTCTTGTAAATGTGCACATAAATCCATCATGATATGGTGTTTCTTTGCTGCCGGAAACAAAAGAACTCTTGACCCAAATATTTGACCCAATTTTAGGGGTATCATGCAACTTAATCTTTCTGCCTCATTTTAAATGTGGTTAGCCTATTTTACCAAAGCTGTAGGTTGTTGACTTGATAAAAGATTAGGTTGATGGGTTTAGATCACCTAGTAGCACTAAGCATTAGCATTTATTTCCCTTGAGCATTCAAGTAGAGGCTAGATGAGGATGCATATGGGGCTACTAATGATGAGGATCCCATTATAGGGGAGGATTTTGTTGATGTGTAGTTATTTGTTGTAGATGTTATTTGGATATTGGAGGCAATTAGGACCTTGATTTTTACACATTTTGTTTCAAATATGTATCGATCTAGGTGTGTGTTATTGCATCTCTATACTTTTTTTGGACAAGGAAAGAATCCGGTAACAGAGGCTTTGCTAAGAGATGTGATTGGGACAAAATTACTACAAAAACTCCAAATTTAGATCCCAAATCCTTAATCAGTTTCTTGAGAACAAAGTCATCTAAAATTCATCAACCCAATCCATCTAATTAATAAGTTCTACGTGAATCAATAAATTCCCCATCTAGTCGAGGGTCGAGTAAAAGATCCAAGAAAAGATCATCAACAGTAGCAGCTAATAATGAAGAATAGTGTGTTGATGCATTTTCTAATGTCCTAGCAACACCTGGCACCTCAAATTCTTGTTCAGTCTCGACTTATGTATCATGTGTCGGTACTTTAGGTACTAAATTAGAGTATGACCCTGTTTCAGGGGAGATACAAAGAACAAATGCAGGAAAAACCTTCATGAATAGGCTAAGGGAATCTTGCCTTCAGATATTTAGAGACCATCTTCATCTCACCTTCTCTAAAATTCCACTTCACTTGAAAAATATGGTGATACATGACATGGAGAGTGAATTTGGGGCTGGTTGGTCTGTGACAAAGGTAAAATTGCAAATGATTGAAAGCTGTAAAAGGTTTCATTGCAACCAAACCAGAAAAATAAAAAAAAATTCCTCAGGATCAAAGGCTTAAACAAAGGCCATTTGACATACCTATGAAGGTATGGAAGGAATTGGTAAAATCCCATGAGAAGTTGGAAGCACAAAGAAAGGCCGGCAAGGAGATCACTCAAGTATTGAATTTTTCATTCAATATGATATTTCAAATGTATTAATACATATTAAATAGTTATAATTTTATTTTGTGAAATTGAATTCAATTGGTTTATTTATAAGGACAAGTCCTCTAAGGTGAGGGTAGAAAAGGCAAAGGCCATTCATCGTAGTGGCCAAAAAGGTTTAAAAGCACTGATAACAACTTTTGTAATTATATTAATCTATGATATATACTTCTTATATAAGTTGTAGTAACATAATTTCAATCTTATCTAATTTCTCCATATGTACAAATTGGCAGGAACAAAAATATGGAAGACGTCCAAATAACCTAGAGAAAGAAGTGATGCATCAAAATAAATGGATTGATTTCATTTTGTGGATGGAGACTGAGGTATGCATGCTAATACAATGATTTTTTGTTAAATAATTAGTTCTGGGCACTGTAACATCCCTAAAAGGTCAAAATCTATGCAAATATCAGAGAATAGAAGACAATTTTGGGTTCATTGTGAAAGTGAAAATGGCATGTTTTGATTAGGCTCATTTTCTATATTGGTTATGCTTATTCTCTATATGTAGCTTGTTCTAAGTTTTACCAAATGAAAATTCAGTTTGTTACATCCATTTTAACGAATACCTTCTATTATAAATTAGGAATCCAACTGACTATGCTTACCTCCACTATTTCAACCTACACTTCAAATTCTATCCAGATGGAGAATGGATTGTGCACTTTTTTTTTATCAAACAAGCCTTCAACTTGGGGTATGGATGTTGTTCCTGTGTGCATCTAGGATTTACATATATGTGCCTCTTCTCCATATCACAAAGCATATACCATTGTGAATTAGTAGTTGCATCTATGCGTGATGCACAATGGGGGTGTTAGTGACCCCTTTGGTTGACTTATGATCCTTTCTCTTTTTACTTTATGTCAACCTAATTTTATATTTTATGTTTTATTTGTAAACACCCTAAAAGCAAGGGTTGAAGAAGGACCTTTCTAGATATTTTTTCAAGTTATAAAATCAAGACTTATCCTTCTTTGTACATTATCCAAGAAGCTAAACCTCAGCTCTGATCTTTATGTTTGGGGTCAAGGAATATGCTTCTAGGGTTTCGTTGCTTCTTCCCTGGGTTATCAAATACAATTTTAAGGGTTGTTTCCTTCTTTGTTGAAATGTGAACTGTACTGGGTCTTGAATTCTTGCAGTTAACCCGTGGACTATTACTGTCCCTCTTGTTGAGCCATAATTTCAATCAGCTAACCTGTGAACTGTGTAGTGTCACTCTTGCTGAGCCATGATCTCAATTTTGTGGGAAAGTTACCTAGTGGGCTTGATATCATGCAAATATGCATAGGAAATTTCACCTAACGACTATAGGTAAACCAACATTTTATTAAATCTGTGGGTTCTTACCTAATTGAAATTGACTGACATAAATTATGAAGAAGCCATGTCGAATGTGGTGAGTTGAATTGATTCCCAATAGTCATCACGTCTTGGCCAATGGAGAAGGTAAGAAAAATTGAATTAAGAGAATCAATCAGTGAAGATGATGCCATTTGACAATATGCTCAGTTGTCCTCTCCGAGGGAGCGTTAGAAAGTGCATCAGAATCAAGGATCTCGAAATTTCTTTTAAGGGATTTACATTTTCCATTCTAGAACTATGGCTAGCTTGAGGTCCATTTCAATATGTTTGGCGTGAAATTTGGTATGAGGATTCTTACCTAATTGAAATTTTGTTTCAAGAAGAAGATAGGGGATTTAAATTTTATTTTTTTCAAAACCTAATTGAAATTCTATTTCCAGAAAAAGACAGGATTTATATTTTAATTACCCAAGTTAAGTTGGTAATGCTGTTACAAGATTTAAATATTTGAGATAAAGATAACTGACTAGACTGAGTGGGGCACTCATGGATTTTTCAGCAGTGAGAATATAGGTTCTCTTTACATGTGTGCTACCAGAATCTAAAAAACTTGATGAGGAATATTATGGTACCAACAACCCCTAACCATATAAGGATGTAATGGGATAACAAAAAAATTTAAAATTTATAAATTCCAATTATAATTTAGTTCAATTCACATTTACTATCAAAGGGCCAAATTTTATTAGAGTTCATATTTAATAATATTGGTTTTCAAGTGGAAATAGTTACATTGCAAATTCCAAAAGGGGACATAATAGATTGCCATCCAGGCAAGAATTTCGACAGTATGACATTGAATAAGAATCCTTGTTATCCCAAAAGTACAATTGGTTTGGTCAGGGACATGAAAAGCTTCTAGTGTGAAGCCTAGACAAACAATCCAGCTTGTGTATCAATGATGTTGAGAAGCAATGGGTAAATCTTTTGGTGGTAATTATTTATCTTCTAATGCATCTCCCAAAACAAAATAATCCATGTCAACAGACATCTATGATCCAAGGTTAAAGGTTATGGGTTAATTTCATGGGAAAGTGTAGCTTACCAAACTAGTAGACAACGATTTCTTGGATGGAGACATGTTTCCTAACATGAGACTAGGCATGTATTTAGACTGCATACCATTAGATACATTGGAGTTTGTTATAGCTTGGAATCCATTTTTTGGACCTTTTTGCGAGTTGATGTTGGAATTTTTAAGAGACCTACTTATGTTTGAGAGACCTACTAATAAGTTGATCCTCAACCGGATAGATCTTTACCTCCCTCCATATCGCACCAAGGATTTCCCTGTCTGGAACCTCCTAGAGTTCCACATAAGATCCAGTCCTACCTAGCCATAAGTTCAGCACTCAGAAAAGGAAACAGGCTTATATAGGGGAGCCTATAAATCCTTTAGGAAGAAGGTACCAACCTTTTCAATCTTTACCATGTTGGATTATGACCAGACCATCTTTCAAGAATAGAATCAGGTGAGCCATGAGATGTTGTTGATGACCAATTACTTGATGTAGAACTGTTAAAGATCGAAGTTGTTCCTAATTACTTGGTAGATATTGAGATTATGATGTGCATTAAATTTATAATTAGTAGGGTCAACAAAAAATCCTTTTGGATAAGAATATCCTATCCTATGAAGGTAAATGATATCCATACATTAATAGGCATGTCCATGGAATGCTAGTATGTTTCATTAGATTTTAAAGGGGGTATCAATCATGGCCAAAAAAAATATGATCCCAGCCTCTATGACCGATATGGTACCAAGAGAGGGAGGAAGGGCACAATAATTTCTCTAATTAACAACCAATAGGTGAAATTTGCATGCCAATTGATCTCTAACATAGTCATGCAAATATATATATATCAAAGGAGAATGCACTCTAGCTAAACTCTTTGTTGCGATATTTTGTGGGAAAATTACCTAGTGGACTTGATGTAATGCAAATATGCACAGGAAAACTCACCTAACAACTATAGGTAAACCAACATTAGTCACAGTTGGAAGCCCCTCTGGGTTCTTACTATAGCTAAACCAACATTTTATTAAATATATGGGTTCTTACCTAATTGAAATTTTGTTCCAAGAAGAAGATAGGGGATTTCTATTTTAATTTTTTCAGAACCTAATTGAAATTCTGTTTCCAGAAAAAGACAGAGGATTTATATTTTAACCACCCCAGTTAAGTTGGTAATGTTGTTATTAAGGTACCAGAGAGATCAATAACCTCGAGAAACGTGACAAGATTTATATTTTAATTACCCAAGTTAAGTTGGTAATTCTGTTACAAGATTTAAATATTTGAGATAAATATAACTGACTAGACTGAGTAGGGCACTCATGGATTTTTCAGCAGTGAAAATGTAGGTTCTTTTTACATATGTGCTACTAGAATCTAAAAAACTTGATGGGGAATATTATGGTACCAACAACCTCTAACCATATAAGGCTGTATTGGGATAACAAAAAAAAATTAAAATTTATAAATTGCAATTATAATTTCGTTCAATTCACATTTAATATAAAAGGGCCAAATTTTATTAGAGTTCATATTTAAGAATATTGGTTTACAAGTGGAAATAGTTACATTGTAAATTCCAAAAGGGGACATGATAGATTGCCATCCAGGAAATAATTTTGATAGTATGACATTGAATATTAATCCCTGTTATCCCAAAAGTACAATTGGTTTGGTCAGGGACATGAAAAGATTCTAGTGTGAAGCCTAGACAAACAATTCATCTTGTCTATCAATGATGTTTAGAAGCAATGCGTAACATGATAGATTTCCATCCAGGCAAGAATTTTGACAGTATGACATTGAATAAGAATCTCTGTTAGCCCAAAAGTACAATTGATTTGGTCAAGGACATGAAAAGCTTCTAGTGTGAAGCCTAGACAAACAATCCAGCTTGTGTATCAATGATGTTTAGAACCAATGGGTAAATCTTTGGGTAGTAATTATTTATATTCTAAGGCATCTCCCAAAACAAAAGAATCCATGTCAATAGACATCTGTGATCCAAGGTTAAAGGTTATGGGTTAATTTCATGGGAAAGTGTAGCTTACCAAACAAGTAGACAATGATTTCTTGGATGGAGACATGTTTCCTAACATGAGACTACGCATGTATTTAGATTGCATACCATTAGATACATCGGATTTTGTTATAGTTTGGAATCCATTTTGAACATTTTTGCAAGTTGATGCTGGAATTTTTAATAGACCTACTTATGTTTGGTATCACTAGAGACCTAGTAATAGGCTGATCCTCGACAGGATAGATCTTTACCTACCTCCATATCGCACCAAGGATTTCCCATTTTGGAACCTCCTAGAGTTCCACAGAATATCCATTCCTACCTAGCCATAAGTTTAGCACATAGAAAAGGAAATAGGTTTATATAGGGGAACCTATAAATCCTTTAGGTAGAAGGTACCAACCTTTTCAATTTTTACCATGTTGGATTATGACCGCACCATCTTTCAAGAATAGAATCAAGTGAGCCATGAGATGCTGTTGATGACCAATTACTTGATGTAGAACTGTTAAATATTGAAGTTGTTACTGATTACTTGGCAGAGATTGAGATTATGATGTGCATTAAATTTATAATCAGTAGGGTCAACAAAAACTCCTTTTGGATAAGAAGATCCTATCCTATGAAGGTAAATGATATCCATACATTAATAGGCATGTCCATGGAATGCTAGAATGCTTCATAAGATTTTAAAGCGGGTATCAATCATGGCCAAAACAAATATGATCCCATCCTGTATGATCAATATGGTACCAAGAGAGCGACGAAGGGCACAATAGTTTCTCTAAGTAACAACCAATAGGTGAAATTTGCATGCCAATTGATCTCCAACATAGTCATGCAAATGTATATCAAAGGAGAATGCACTCTAGCTAAACTCTTTTTTGTGACATTTTGTGGGAAAATTACCTAGTCGGCTTGATGTCACACAAATATGCACAGGAAAATTCACCTAACAACTATAGGTAAACCAACATTAGTCACAGTTGGAAGCCTCTCTGGGTTCTTACTATAGGTAAACCAACATTTTGTTAAATCTGTGGGTTCTTACCTAATTCAAATTTTGTTTGAAGAAGAAGATAGGGGATTTATATTTTGAATTTTTTAGAACCTAATTGAAATTCTCTTTCTAGAAAAAGACAGAGGATTTATATTTTAACTACCCGAGTTAAGTTGCTAATGTTGTTATTAAGGTGCCAGAGAGATCAATAACCTTGAGAAACCTAACAGGATTTATATTTTAATTACCCAAGTTAAGTTGGTAATGTTGTTACAAGATTTAAATATTTGAGATAAAGATAACTCATTAGACTGAGTGGGGCACTCATGGATTTTTTAGTGTGAAATATAGGTTGTCTTTACATGTGTGTTACCAGAATCTAAAAAAATTGACGAGGAATATTATGGTACCAACAACCTCTAACCATATAAGGATGTATTGAGATAACAAAAAAATTTAAAATTTATAAATTGCAATTATAATTTAGTTCAATTCACATTTAATATCAAAGGGCCAAATTTGGTTTTCAAGTGGAAATAGTTACATTGCAAATTTGAAAAGGGGACATGATAAATTGCCATCCATGCAAGAATTTTGACAGTATGACATTGAATATTAATCCCTATTATCCCAAAGCTACAATTGGTTTGGTCAGGGACATGAAAAGCTTCTATTCTGAAGCCTAGACAAACAATCCAGCTTGTGTATCAATGATGTTTAGAAGCAATGGGTAACATGATAGATTTCCATCCAGGCAATAATTTTGACAATATGACATTGAATAAGAATCCCTATTAGCCCAAAAGTACAATTGGTTTGGTTGGGGACATGAAAAGCTTCTAGTGTGAAGCCTAGACAAACAATCCAGCTTGTGTATCAATGATGTTTAGAACCAATGGGTAAATCTTTGGGTAGTAATTATTTATCTTCTAAGGCATCTCCCAAAACAAAAGAATCCATGTCAACCGAAATCTGTGATCCAAGGTTAAAGGTTATGGGTTAATTTCATGGGAAAATGTAGCTTACCAAACTAGTAGACAATGATTTCTTGGATCGAGACATGTTTCCTAACATGAGACTAGGCATGTATTTAGACTGCATACCATTAGATACATCGGAGTTTGTTATAGTTTGGAATCCATTTTTTGAACCTTTTTGCGAGTTGATGTTGGAATTTTTAAGAGACCTAATTATGTTTGGTATCACTAGAGACCTAGTAATAGGCCTATCCTCGACCGGATAGATCTTTACCTACCTCCATATCACACCAAGGATTTCCCTGTCTGGAACCTCCTATACTTCCACAAAAGATCCAGTCCTACCTGGCCATAAGTTTAGCACACAGAAAAGGAAACAGGCTTATATAAGGGAACCTTCAAATCCTTTAAGAAGAAGGTACCAACCTTTTCAATCTTTACCATGTTGGATTATGACTGGACCATCTTTCAAGAATAGAATCAGGTGAGTCATGAGATGCTGTTGATGACCAATTACTTGATGTAGAACTATTAAAGATCGAAGTTGTTCCTGATTACTTGGCAGAGATTGAGATTATGATGTGCATTAAATTTATAATCAGTAGGGTCAACAAAAACTCCTTTTGGATAAGAAGATCCTATCCTATGAAGGTAAATGATATCCATACATTAATAGGCATGTCCATGGAATTCTAGTATGTTTCATTATATTTTAAAGGGGGTATCAATCATGGCCAAAAGAAATATGATCCCAGCCTCTATGAGCAATATGGTACCAAGAGAGGGAGGAAGGGCACAATAATTTCTCTAATTAACAACCAATAGGTGAAATTTGCATGCCAATTGATCTCCAACATAGTCATGCAAATGTATATCAAAGGAGAATGCACTAGTTAAACTCTTTGTTGTGGCATTTTGTGGGAAAATTACCTAGTGGGCTTGATATCACGCAAATATGCACAGGAAAATTCACCTAACAACTGTAGGTAAACCAACATTAGTCATAGTTGGATGCCTCTTTGGGTTCTTACTATAGGAAAACCAACATTTTATTAAATCTGTGGGTTTTTAACTAATTGAAATTTTGTTTCAAGAAGAAGATAGGGGATTTCTATTTTAATTTTTTCAGAACCTAATTGAAATTTTGTTTCCAGAAAAAGACAGAGGATTTCTATTTTAATTTTTTCAAGGATAATAATAAATGTTAGTTGAAATCTTAAAGTATAATTGATGGTATTTGGATCTCCTTTATCTTGTAAATGTATTTTTATACGTGAAAAAGATTGAACTGAATGAAGTTATGATGGGGACACTAGGGCTATCAATCAGCCTTCTTCTTTTCAAGAAGAATGGAAAAATGACCCTTCATGAGCATAGTCAAGCTGTGAGTGAGCTTGCGATTTTTCATAGCCATATATTCAACCAGGAGCTGCAATCTGAATATAGAAACCACAGTTGCCACAATATATTTCATATGAATAAACACCATATATTTGGAGGCCATTGTGAGAGATGCACACATTTTTGTTATGAGCTGCATGGTTCGTAAGCTGATGTTGCACACAAAACATAGAATCAAGGTACTCAAAGTGTATAAATGCATATATGAATTTGGTGAGGTAAATTTGTCATCCTTTCTCTTTTTACTTTATGTCAACCTAATTTTATGTTTTATGTTTTATTTCTAACCACCCTAAAAGCTAGGGTTGAAGAAGGAGCTTTCTAGATATTTTTTCAAGTTATAAAATCAAGACTTATCCTTCTTTGTACATTATCCAAGAAGCTAAATCTCAGCTCGAGAAAAAGACATAGGATTTATATTTTAATTACCCCAGTTAAGTTGGTAATGTTGTTATTAAGGTGCGAGAGAGATCAATAACCTTGAGAAACATGACAGTTGAAATAAATAATTCTGGAACCTATTAATCTGTCCACTGTTTGCTATTACCAAACTCAAAATTTCTCGGTAAATTAGATCTATAGGAAAATCTTGAATATCATTATGACCCTCTAATATTCTTTTGCATCCCTTGTCTCATTTTTAGTAGTTTTTTTTTTGTATATGTTAACCTAAATAACTAATTCTCCTCACTGCCAAGAGGACCTAATACCTTCTAATATCATGTTCTAACTACTAAGGCTTTTTTGATGCTGAATTTATTTGCGTAGATGGCTCGGCTGAAAATAAGATTTGTATGGAAATGGGTTATTTTATGTGCAAGGCCGATGGTAGCCACATACATATCTCATAACAAGCTTTTGCAAGATCTTATGCAAGTTTCAAGTTTTTTAGGTCTTCACTAGTCATTAAACCCTCTTCCATTTCTCCCTATTTTGACAGGCTTCTAGTTTCCTCCAATATATTTCTGGCAGGGGGCACAGCTAGAAATGTTGAGAAGAGGAATTTGGTTTGATAACTCATCTTTCACATCTTTACTTAAATTAAGAATTTTCAATATGAACAAGTTTTTTTTATATGTTCAATTTCAATTAATGCACATGCATTGACTGACATAAATTATGAAGAAGCCATGTCGAATGTGGTGAGTTGAATCGATTTCCAATTCTCATCACATCTTGTCCAATGGTGAAGGTAAGAAAAATTGAATTAAGAGAATATATTAGTGAAGATGATGCCATTTGACAATATGCTCAGTGGTACTCTCCTAGGGATCCTTAGAAAGTGCATCAAAATCCAGGATCTAGAAATTTCTTTTAAGCGATTTACATGTTCCATTCTAGAACTGTGGCTAGCTCAAGGGGATGGATTGATCTCTTCATTTGGTGTGCTGTCAATATCTATGAATGATAGTCTATTCTAAGTCTAGCATGCTTAGCTACTACAATGTCTAGTCTTTATAGAGCAACACATGTCAATGTTATAGGTCTAGTTAGTCTGATGGCTTTTTATTGAAATGAATTGAACTTTTGAACGAATTGTGAGAAATTTGAATTTCATTAGTTGGGTCCATTTCAATATGTTTGGCATGAAATATGGTTTAAGTGCCTCTATGTTTCACTTTTGTTTTTCATGTAGTGGTGGTATTTTTATCATATCTGTGTAAATCATCATTAGGCTATTCAATTGACTTTAGATGTCATAAACACATTGACATCTAATGTAGGATGTATTTCTAGAAGACTTGAAAATTCATCAATGGAGCCATTTCACTTATGATTCAGTAAAAAGGGGATTACAATATCTTGGATAGATTTTCGAATGATTAATTGTGGTAGAGAGGAAATACACTAGAATGCCAAAGAACTACCAATATTTGGATAAATCTCAAAACGTTTTAATAAAGTTGTCATTTAGTTCTATTTTTTTCTTTTTTTTGTAGTTATATTAGTACACACACATTAATTGCAATTGTACTATACTTATTTTTAATTTGGTATGAGGTAATATTAAAAATATTTGAGAAATATGCATTGTGGTATGAAATTAATACTAACATCTGATATTGATTTTTTTTTTCCAGATCACAACAATTGATGACTCTATAGATAGTGACCCAAATTATGTTGAGCCTACATTGGATATATAAGAAAAAGAAGATGATGATGGTGATGATGATGATGGCGACAATGATGACGAGGTTAATCAAGATGACGATTTTGATGATCATGAACATGATCTTGATGATGATGTTGGTGGTACTAGTTAGGGACTGATGCTATGCAAGAACATAATACATTTTGCATTATATTTACATATATAACTATGATACATTTATAATTTTGACTTTTATATTTATGTATAGAGATTATACAATGTTTTTGTTTTGTTAAAGTGGTATTTAATTTACATGTATATTTGACTTCGCTTTACTTTACTATAATGATATCCATGAAAAGTTTTGGTATGTTGATCAAACATTTGAATCTTAGTTGATTTGATTAAAGAACATGATACATTTTGAATTATATTTACATATACTATTGATGATATATAACTATGATAAATTTATAATTTTGACTTATGTATATTATACAACTTGTTTTTTGTTAGTTTGGTATTTAAATCATATATATGTTTGACTTCTTTTTACTTTACCCTAGTGATATCCATGAAAGGTTTTGATACGTTGATCAAACATTTGAATTTTAGTTGATTTGATTAAAGAAGATGGTGATATAATTAGTAATGTCTTATTTCTTTATTTATATTGGAAATTGCCAATGTTCTTTTGATGGATATTTAGCATTATATATATGATGATATTACTATTTTTGGATGGATGTTGAGAATTTTCAGTAAACTTCTTGAGAAATGTTATGTTTTAATTTTGAATTTTTAATGATATTGGATAATTTTGATATATTTCAACATTTAAATGAAGTTGATAAAATGGATGCAAAAACAATAAAAAATGTTATATGTCACTATTAATAATTGAATTTTAAATTCTTAATTAACAGTAAATACAAAAAAAAACACAAAATGGATGCAACATTATATGCAACACTAATTGCAAATATGGATGAAAAACATGACGTGAAAGTAGACGTCACACCAAATGCAAACGTGGATATAAAAGTGGACGTTACATAAGACAATGTGGACACAAAAATGGACATCACAGTAAACATAAAAATGGATGAAAAAACTAGACACAATTAAAGGCTCCAAACTATATTCAATATTAGGCCCAAAACTATATGCAATAGTATATGCAAAAGTAGATTCTTGGTTGGATGCTAAAGTTGGCATAAAATTGGGCACATCATTTGATGTAAAACCAGGCACAACACTAGACATAAAACTGTGAGAAACTCTTGACACAAATAAAGAGTTAAAACGAGATACAATATTGGATGTAAAATGGGATGAAACATTGGATATAAAAGTACATGCCATATTGGATGTAAAAAATGACACAACATTAGACATAAACATGGGTGCAACATTAGGTGAAACACTGGTTGCAAACTTAGATGCAAAAAAAGACATCAACCAAGATGGAATAGTAGGTGCAAACTTAGACGCAAAAGAAGATATGATGCCGAAAAGTAGATGCAATAGTAGATGCAAAAGTGGATTCTTGGTTGGATGCAAAATTGGACACTAAAGTTGGCATAAAATTGGACTCATCATTCGATGTAAATCCAACCACAAGACTAGGCGCAAAACTGTAAGCAAAACTTGGCACAAAGAAAGGCATAAAACGAGATACAATATTGGGTGTAAAATGGGTTGAAACATTGGATGTAAAACTAGATGCAATATTTTATGTAAAACATGACACAATATTACACAGAAACATAGGTGTAACATTAGGTGCAAGCTAGGTGCAAACTTAGATGCAAAAAAAGACATAAACCAGGATGGAATAGTAGGTGCAAACCTAGACACAAAATAGGACGTGAAATATGATGATATTTTGGGCACAAACATGCATGCAAAAAAATATGTAAAATGGGATGCAAAATTAGAAGTAAAACTAGACGTAAATCTAGATGCAAACGTAGACATAAAAAAAGATACAAAATTGGCTGCCAAACTTGACGTCAAATTAGGAGCAACATCAAACATAACATTTGATGTTAAAATGGGCACCAAAATGGGTGCAAACAAGGATGTAACCAAGGGCGCAAAAAAGATGCAATACAAGATGCAAAATTGGGCACAAAAAAAGGTGTAAAAAAAGACGCAAAAAAATGACGCAACAAAGGAAGCAAAAATGGACGCTTAAAAAGACGAAACAAAAGACGCAATAGATGACGTTTTACGAAAAATGTACAATAGTGCCTATTTTAGCGCCAGATTGTTCATCACAATTGAGAAAAAATTACACTAAAATCTGCTGCTAAATCTAACGCTAAATCCAGTTTTTGTTGTAGTGTGTTGATCTTTGTTGTATAAGTAGGGGTGGAGGAATTACCCATTCTTTATCCTTTGAACCTATATTCATGGAAGAGATGTGCTACAATACGGTCCCTTAATTGTGTGATGAGGATTGTTGGTACCTTGCTAGGAATCTTGGTTGTTGTAGTTGACACTATTTGAGGGATGTAGAATTAAAACAAAAAATATTGGATACAAAACTAGACGTAAAACAAGACGTAATCTTGTTTGTTCTAGTTGACACACATTTTTTATATCCATGTTTGTGGCTAATGTTTCATCTCATTTTACATCATCTTTTTCATCTAGGTTTACACCTAGCGTTTCATCCCAGTTGTTGTTTTTTTTGCATCTATGTTTGCGCCCAATGTTGCATCCAGTGGTCCACCGAGTGTTATTCCTAGTTTTATGCCCATGTTTCTATCTAATATTGCATCTATTTTTTCTCCAATGTTTCATCCTGTATTGCATCCAATATTACCTCTAGTTTTACATTCAATGTTTCGTCCCATCTTGCATCCAATATTGTGTCTAGTTTTAAGTTTTTGTCAGCGCAAACTGTTGCTTCCAGTTTTACACTTGGTGTTTTGCTTGGTTTCATGTCCTACAATACACCATATTTTTTGCTCAATTTAATGTCCAATTTAACATCTAGTTAGGAGTCCACTTTTGCATCTATTGTTGCATCTAGTTTTGGGCCTAATATTGCATATAGTTTTGTGGAATTAATTGTGTTTAGTGTAAAGTCCCTTTTTGCATCCAATTTTGTGTTTATTGTGACATCCATTTTTGTGTCCACATTTGCTTCTGATGTAACGTCCACTTTTGCATCCACTTTTTCATCATGTTTTCATTTAGTGTTGCATCTAATATTGCATCCATGTTGTGTTTTATTTGAATCCATCGTTAATGAAGAATTTTAATTTCAAATATTAATTGTAAAATCAATCATTTTTTATTGATTTTGCATCCATTTTATTAATTTCAATTAAATATTGAAATATATCAAATTCTCAAATATCATTAAATATTCAAATTCATTGCATAACATTTCTGAAGAAGTTTAAGGAAAAATATCAACATCCATCCAAAAGTAGTAAGATCGTCATACATACTTAGTATTCATTAAAAGAACATTGAAAATTTCCGATATAAATAAGGGAACAAGGAAATACTAATAATATCATCATCAACATCTTTTAATCAAATCGATTAAAATTCAAATGTTCTCATCAACATATCAAAACATTTCACGTATATCATTATAGTAAATTAAAAAAAATCATATATA